>OY292534.1:8326238-8566277 GCA_958496365.1 Subacronicta megacephala
TGAAAGTTTGTGAAAATTTCGCAATATTTAATGCTAAAAAATAATAAAAAATAAGCATAATACGGTAAGGCAACATCGTTCGACATTGAACTACCTGTAAAGGCAGTCGTGTTGGTTGAAAGACATAGTAATGTCTTCAATAGATGGTGCCGACGTCGCCTCAAGACGTAGAAGTGTGGAAGAGAAATTCGACATCACAGGCAGTGGTCTCGGTAGCTTAGTTGGTAAAGCGTCTGGTGTACTTAACCAGAGGGACGCAGGTTCAAACCCTGCCTGAGATCGAATTTTTCTTTCACTAGAAATTTTCTTTAATTAGAAAATTCATTTCTTTGTGAAAATTTCGCAATATTTAATGCTAAAAAATAATAAAAAATAAGCATAATACGGTAAGGCAACATCGTTCGACATTGAACTACCTGTAAAGGCAGTCGTGTTGGTTGAAAGACATAGTAATGTCTTCAATAGATGGTGCCGACGTCGCCTCAAGACGTAGAAGGTGGAAGAGAAATTCGACATCACAGGCAGTGGTCTCGGTAGCTTAGTTGGTAAAGCGTCTGGTGTACTTAACCAGAGGGACGCAGGTTCAAACCCTGCCTGAGATCGAATTTTTCTTTCACTAGAAAATTTTCTTTAATTAGAAAATTAATTTCTTTGTGAAAACTGTTATTGATATTCTATGAAATTCTCAATAGTACGAGGAGTTTGGAGTTGTGCCCGGTTAATGGCAATTGGGTCACCTAGCTAAGTCTCGCCCCTAAAGTAGTACACACCTGCCTAATCCTTTAATTATAGGGAATACAGGCGTGATGGTATGTTATATAGCTAACATAATTCATTTTATTTCTTGATTACTTCAAGCTACAACATTGTAAAGAAAGTATATTAATGGCATTTTAATCAGAGATAGAGCTGTGAAAACACTGAAAAAATCGATAATATGTCAACATTGTCGTTAGATCGAGTTACTTGCGTTGAAGACTTGAAGTGGAGAATGATACAATAAGGTCGATATTGACAAACACTGCAAGGACTATCACTTATATCGAATGACTAGCTTTGTGTACTAACAATTGATTATCTTTTTCACCAACGCCCGGTAGTTTAATAATGTTTCGTTTGTTTTTTTGGAAAAAGATCAATATCCAGTTCAAATGTTTTTATTTCAAACGTGCGTTTATGAAACGTTATTGACTCTAGATGCACGTTAAAAACCTGCATTGCATTTTACAGGAGAGTGTGCCCACTTTGTTAGGCGATATAGTTTATGACACTCACAAATAACGTGCCTTTCTATTGGTAAATAATTTTCTAAATCGGTTCAGTAGATCCAGAGATTACCCTTACTTACAACCTCCCAAACTTTACCTCTTTATAATATTAGTATACATTTATTGCAAAATGAACACACAGTCATAGAACGAATACTATACTAATGATTACCTAAATTACCCTGTCACAGTGTAGCAAAAAAGAACAAGGTAATACTTATTATGTTTTCAACTTAAGTCTAGGTAATATGTATGTATATTGTATAAGTAAGAACTAACTGGATATTATGTTTTTCAACACAATACATGAAAACAAGGCGCAGCGATCGAGTTTGGGCAGGAAAATGTATGTTGGGTCCACGAGTTCATACATACATACATACGATGGTATGTATGTATGTATGAACTCGTACATACATACCATCAAGCCTGTATTCCCCGAAGGGTTAGGCAGAGGTGTACTACTGAACACCCACATTTCGCCGCTATATTTATTTCCCATGTAATAGGGGGCGAGCCTATTGCCATTAACCGGGCACAAATCCAGACTCCGAGCTGCTACTGGGAATTTCATAGAAAAACCCAATAACACTTTGCTCCACCCGGGGATCGAACCCAGGACCTCTAGCGTAGCGGTCGCGCTTAGGACCACTAGACTGATGAGGTCCACGAGTATTCCATATATTTCAATGTTAACTCCTAGCAAGTCCATGGTATTATTGGCAAGCCTAACTGCTGGGTTCCATAAATTTCCAGGTGGCATGGTTCATCCCGGCGCTGGCGGCTGCGATAGCCTATTACCAGTTCGGCGCCTTTGACCGGCCCGATGACGTCAGCGATGCGAATATACTACCCGAATACGACTTCATCATCGTCGGCGCCGGTTCTGCTGGTTAGTGAGTACCTACACAAGTCTTGATTATTTTTGGGATTAGTTCTCTTTTCTTAATAAGCCTCTAAAACTCCAGTAAGTTTCCGGCAACGCACTTATGACTCCTCTGGTGTTGCGGCGGCGGTAATCGCTTATTATCAGGTGATCTGTCTGGTCGTTTACCATCTATCCCATAAAAAATAATTTAAGATCTACGAGCAATAAGTATAAATAAGGTAGGTACCTATGTACGCATTGCAGCGTGCCTCCAGATAGGTAAAGTTTCAACTGTTGCACAACAATAATGATACTACTAAAAGTACTTTGCGATGTGGAGACAGATTCCTTATGAGTCCTGGTTAAATTACTTGGAATTTTATTTCTTCGGCAAATTCAGGTCCATTGTGACTTATTCGGAGAATTGCAGTTCAAATGCAGAATTAATAGAAACATTTTTCTCTTTTTTCTGTTTCAGGTGCAGTACTAGCAAATCGTCTATCAGAAGTGAGCAACTGGACGATATTGCTACTGGAAGCTGGTGGACATGAAACGGATATATCTGACGTCCCTCTCCTGGCTGGATACTTGCAGCTAAGCGAACATGACTGGCAGTACAAAACTGAGCCGTCGGGAACAAGTTGTCTAGGTAACCTTGCAATATAGCTTTGAAATTATAATCATACACCTAGATGTCTAGTCGTCTGACACCCAAGAGTGAGTTTTAATACTGTTAATTTTTGTCAAAACCTACTCTATGACCAACCTTAAAATAGAGAAAAAAAGACACCTAAAATGGCACAGTGTATATCACATAGTCTATAAGCGCTAAAATTCACTCTTATTTACTCAAACATATGTACGACTAGCTTTTGCCCGCGACTTCGTCCGCGTGGAATAGTTTTTCCCCGATCCCGTGGGAATTTCCCAAAATATCGTTATAATTTAAAGCCTATATGTTATTCTGATGTATAAACAATAATACTGTAAAGTTTCATCAAAATCCATTCAGTAGTTTTTGCGTGAAAGAGTAACAAACATCCATCCATCCATCCATCCATCCATCCATCCTCACAAACTTTCACATTTATAATATTATTATAGGAAGGATAGGATAGGATAGGATAGGATAGGATAGGATAGGATAGGATAGGATAGGATATAGGATAGGATAGGATAGGATAGGAAGTAGGAAGTAGGAAGTAGGATAGGATAGGATAGTAGGAAGTAGGATAGGATTAGTAGGATAGTAGGAAGTAGGATAGGATAGGATAGTAGGAAGTAGGAAGTAGGATAGGATAGGAAGTAGGATAGGATAGGATAGGATAATTTTTTTTTTTTACTTTCTAACAATGTGGGTTGTGTATTTATAGTATTCTCGTTTAAAGCTCGTGCTAAGCTTGTGTTACGAGTGCGTTTCCGTCTGTAGTGCAATGGGTGGGTTTCGGACCGGAAACCATATGATCGCAAGTCCGACGCCTTAGCCATTAGGCTACCCGCGCTTAATTTTTTTGTAAATCATACTATTTGCGTCAAGTTATAAATCGAGCTCAGCGAGCGAGCTAATTCATTCAAAATTATGAAGTTAACTTTCTACTTTTATTTAAGCTATGGAAGGCGGCAGATGCAACTGGCCTCGCGGCAAGGTGCTCGGAGGCAGCTCAGTCCTCAACTACATGCTGTATTTACGAGGTAACAGGAAAGACTACGACTCGTGGGAGGCGCTGGGCAACAAGGGTTGGGGCTACAAGGATGTACTCTACTACTTCAAGAAGTCCGAAGACAATAAGAATACTTACTTTACCCAAACACCATACCACAGCGTCGGAGGATATCTCACGGTTTCCGAAGCACCTTATCACACAGCTCTTACGCCTTGCTTCATTAATGGAGGTCTAGAGTTAGGGTATAAGAACAGTGACATAAACGGAGAGAATCAGACAGGTTTCATGGAGGCACAGGGCACCATCAGAAGTGGCAGACGCTGTTCAACATCAAAAGCGTACCTCAGATCAGCTAAAGATCGCCCTAACTTACACATATCCATGCATTCACACGTCACTAAAATTATGATAGATCCACAAACCAAAGTAGCTTTTGGGGTTGAATTCGTGCGTAACAAAATGGTTTATCGTATCAGAGCACAAAAAGAAGTTATCTTGTCAGCTGGAACGATTAACTCTGCACAGTTGCTGATGCTGTCAGGAATTGGACCGGCAGAAGAACTGAATAATCATAATATATCCGTAATACAAAACTTGAAAGTCGGCAGAAATTTACAAGATCATATTGGTTTGGGCGGATTAACGTTCATGCTTAACGAGCCGATTTCGATTGTACAACATCGAATAATATCCACATTCGGTTCACTGATGGAATACGCTACGTTAGGAGAAGGTCCTTTAACTATTTTGGGGGGTGTAGAAGGCCTAGCTTTTGTCAACACTAAATACGTTAATGCGAGTGACGATTTCCCCGATATTGAATTCCTCTTTATTTCTGGCTCAACTAATTCTGATGGCGGAGAGCAGTTAAGAAAGATTCATGGACTAACGGATACGTTCTATGATGCCGTTTTTAGACCTATCAACAATATGGATGTGTGGAGCATCATTCCTATACTACTCCGTCCAAAGAGTAAAGGATTCATAAAACTGCGCAGCTCGAGTCCTTACGATCACCCATATATTTACCCAAATTATCTGTCAGACAAGATGGATACAAAAACGTTAGTGGAAGGAGTAAAGATTGCTGTAGCTCTATCTAGAACAACGCCCTTTCAGAAATATGGCTCAGCTTTAAACAATAACGAGTTTCCAGCTTGCGCGAGTATAAAGAGATATTCAGACGCGTATTGGGAGTGTATGATCCGACAATATACTAGTACTATTTACCATCCTGTTGGTACAGCGAAGATGGGACCACACTTTGACCCCGATGCGGTGGTCGATAACCAACTGAGGGTATATGGAGTGAAAGGTTTACGTGTCATAGACGGCAGCATCATGCCCAACATAGTCAGCGGGAATACAAATGCTCCTATTATCATGATAGGTGAGAAAGGCAGCGACATGATCAAAGAATTATGGCTCAAAAAATGAAGTTCTAAGTACTCGTATTTACATTTAATTTGAATTAAAATTTTAATTTAAATACAAAACCATGTATCAATCAACATTAAAAAACGAGAGGATTTTTTAAAAATATTTCTTGAAATGTGAAATTATGGTTTATTTTTATTGACCTTTGATATATTTGTTGTATAATACAATAAAGTCGATAATAAATTAACATTTGAAAATACGATGCGTTTGCTCTCCTGCCATCATTTGTAGGTCAGATGTACTGTTAATTATACAAACGATGTCATAATACATTGCAATGGATTTGCTGACAACATGTAAAACTGTGATACAATGAGTTAATTATGTACAGAGAAATTAAATAAATCAAAGACTACAACGTGCAATTTTAGAAAAAAATTCTAGCCATTCTGAAATACACTGAATACAGATTCAAATAATTGGCATTGAAATATATGTAAATGAAATAATCAAAGGTTCCCAATTTTACTTCCTGTTTTTTTTAAACAAGTTACTAGGTTGTGAACCAACTCATCAACGGTAACTAAAGTTCTACAAATGATTTGGAACATAGTTTTGCTATATTATAACTTAAGGCGGATCGTTTCGCCTTGGGCACTGATTGTTTTTTTTCGGTTTTTCGGAAATTGTTCGTCCATAATACTATAATATAGTAGACACAAAAAAACAGTATTAAAAAAAAGTGATTAATTACTCTGTGCAATGATACTAACAAGTATGACACAATACGATTTGACCTGATGTAAACAATAACTTGTTTCTAAATGCTGAATCAGTCGCCATTCAATTCTATCGCATATCAGTACCGGTGCAGCAGTGGAGTGTATAGTATGGAACCATGTCGACTCCTGGTTCAACGTCACTCAGGGGACTCCTGTCCAACACGAGAATTATCTTCGGGCTTTTACCTGGACTTGGCATCATGATAGTCCTGCGAATGGCGATACACTTGTACAGGCCAGACATTGAAGACGCAGAAAACCGAGTCAGAGACCACCCCTTTGAAGAACTGTTGGATTGTTATGACTTTATCATAATTGGTGGTGGATCTGCAGGATCAGTCTTAGCCAATCGACTTTCAGAGAACTCAAATTGGAACATCCTTTTGTTAGAAGCGGGACAAGATGAAAATGTATTGTCAGAAATACCAGTGCTATTCCCAGCCCTTCAAACATCGTCTATAGATTGGCAATTTCTCACGGAGCCCAGTGATGGATACTGTTTGAGTATGGTGGACAACAAGTGCAAGTGGCCTCGCGGCAAAGTGCTCGGTGGTTCCAGTGTGTTGAACGCTATGTTGTACGTTAGAGGAAACAAGCGCGACTATGACAACTGGGAGAGAATGGGTAACGAAGGTTGGGGATATGACAATGTGTTACCATACTTTCTAAAATCCGAAGATTTTAGGATATCAAAACAGCAGAATGATTCTTATCACGCGATTGGAGGTCCCTTAACTGTTGAACACTTCGCTTTTGAGCAACCGATTACCAGGAAGATATTGGAGGCAGGTGAACAGCTTGGTTACAGCATCCGCGATATCAATGGAGAGTTCCAAACAGGTTTTACTCGATCTCAAGCAACAGTACGCGATGGTCTCCGATGTAGCACAGCAAAAGCCTTTTTAAGACCTACATCAAAACGTAGAAACCTGCACGTGAGTGTGCATTCTTTAGTGGAAAAAATATTGATAGATGGACAAAAAACTGCATACGGTGTTAAGTTTAAAAAACATGGTCATGAAAAAATCATAAGAGCGAGTAAAGAGGTCATCTTATCTGCGGGAACAATACAGTCCCCGCAATTACTAATGTTATCGGGAATAGGAGACGCTGAGCATTTGAAGGAAATTGGCATATACCCAATAGTCAACCTGCCCAGTGTTGGCCACAATTTGCAAGACCACGCCGCGATGGGTGGGCACTCGTTCCTTTTCGACAATCCTTATGACAACGGAACGGATTATTGTTTTAATTTAAACTCGGCCATATCGATAGGAAGTTTAATCGATTTTAGCATAAACAAAAATGGCCCATTATATAGTATGATGGAGGCTGAAGCGATGGCGTTTATTAACACCAAATACCAGGATCCGGCGGAAGACCATCCAGATATACAGTTGTTTATAGCGTCCACTGCGGACAACATGGACGGGGGTTTCTTTGGTAAACGAGCCAATGGTTTGACAGATGACACGTACGCGGAACTTTACGAGGAGATACTGTACGATTCTTCATTTTCCATAGTGCCTCTTTTACTAAGGCCGAAAAGTCGAGGGTACTTGAAGCTGCGAGATGCAAACCCTTACTCGCCGCCGCTGATTTATCCCAAGTACTTCACGGATCCAGAAGACGTCAAAAGATTAGTAAGTATAATATAAATACTTAACTATAGGTATTCTATAAAACAATATGTATGAATGTTCTTCTTAATATATATCAAAAGTTTAATATATCAATTCAAATGATATTGTCTGGTAATTAGCCTACAAATTTGATAGCATTAAATCACAAATGAAAACAAGCTATAAACTCAACTAGATAAAGAGTATAGTACCTAGTTTTCATTTTGAAGATAAGCCCGAGTCGAATTACGATAATTAAAGATGAAGGGGCTCAGTGAGGTTAATAGGTTAAACAAATTATTGTAGAATTACGTGTCATGTTATAAAACATTGGTAATGTATAAAAAATATCAATATGAAATACAAAAGTAGCTCTTCTTGGCTTGTAACCTTTCACGCCTTAACGGCTAAACAGATTTCGATAAAATTTGGCAAAGAAATAGATTGCATCCTGGGTTACCTTTTGTCTAAAGAAATACTTTGTCCTCTTTTTTTATTCATTCTCTCAATTTTGTTCATCTTTTTTTTAAGTTTTCTAATTCTCTGTAGAAGGTTCTTAGGGAAACAACAATTTAAAAAAATACGCAAAGACCGGACAACGTCTGTCGAGTCAGCTAGGAAAATATAAAACACCTACATGTGTACCTACATACCTACAAAAGTTTGTGTCTGTGTACGAATGTGATACAGTTCTTTTTTGTAAAAGTATACATAATTAAATACCTGATGTTTCTTATAAAAAATGGCGCTCATCCTCCAATTAAAGAGATGCTAACTTTATTCTTTTTAAAATTTCAGGTTGAAGGTGCTCGAATAGTGCAGGAACTAGTGAATCAACCGGCGCTTCAGGAGTTGAATGCACGCCCTAATCCTCGGCGGAATCCTGGGTGTGCGGCTCACGAGCTCATGTCTGATGAACACCTGGAATGCCAAGTTAGGCACCACACGCTGACCATATACCATCCAGTGGGGACTTGCGCTATGGGACCTCCTAATGATCCGGCCGCTGTTGTTGATCCAAGGCTCAAGGTCAGTAGAATATTATAGGTAACAATTTGAGATGCAGTATTCCAAAGTAAATGAGGTTAAGTTGAAGCTTCTGTATTTCCCATTTTTTACCCGATTACAAGTCCGCGTAGCAATCATTCTGGTACTGAATGAAGTACACGCGACAGCAAAAAGTTTGGCTTGTTGGTTTCAAATTCATTAAATTGTCAAATTTGTTTTTATTCATGATAGGCCTACGCTTGACCGCCAGTTCGAATTAAACGGTAATTGAATCGGTCCATAAACAAATTACGTATAGACATAATGAATAATATATTGTTTTTGTGCTTAAGGTCCCAAATGCAGTTTCCTGAATTTATGTTTGTTTTAAATGCGATTGACTATTCGTTATTGACAATTCAAGTAAATTCACTGTCGATTTATTTCTTTTCAGGTGTACGGGATCAAGAATCTTCGAGTAATAGACGGCAGTATAATGCCAACAATAGTCAGCGGCAACACCAACGCACCAATCATCATGATAGCCGAGAAAGCTTCCGACATGATCAAAGAAGATTGGTATGATGTTATCACAGAACTATCGTGTCCTGTTCAATCCACCGCGCATTACCAAGAATCTAAGAACGCTGAAGATGAACCAACTAAAGTTTTACTGAATCCGCCAGACTTTTTCAATGAAACTACGAGTCTGTTTCCATTAATGCATGGCAAAGTTACTGTCCAAACCTCAAAATCTGCAGTTAACAATAGTTCTAAACCTAAACACGGAAATAATCAGAATTTCATCCCAAGCTCAGTTAATTCGAAAGAAACTTCTGATGTTGCCTTCCGAAAATATAACAATAACCCAAAATATTACTATTCGCAGCCAAGTTATGACCAAAATTCACTTCGGGAGTATTTGTATCCGAATATCCGAGATCAGATTCCTAGTTATGGAAAAAAATATCTAGCGGGTACTCGAAAACCTTTTAACAACTTGGGAATACAAAATCAACTTTACCCATATCCGAAATTAGGTCTTCAAAGGCCTTTGAAGAATCCTATGCCATATCAGAATCAGATCTACTATAATACAGTAAATAGTTTGAAGGAACCTATATATTATGATGCTGGTGAAGTTATTACTCCTAAAGGTCAGAAAAAATGCAAAATTTGGTTATATCATGACGGTGTTAAGTATGAAGTAGTGTTATGAGAGTTATAACATTCATAGAAATGATCATTATAGGAGACTAGTTTTAAGGTATATATTGCTATGGCGAATCGTATACAGACTGGATAACTTATTTGGTAGAAATAAGGAGCAGTAATTTTGGATACAGATATCAATGACGATATCATAGATATATTATTATACAAGTTAAATAGATCAATGTAATCTCTCGATTTTAAAACAATTACATTCGTAGTAAAGGGATAATTTAGGAACATATTTTTGTCGTTGTGTCATGTCGTCTGAAACCATAGTATCGGTAGGAGCTTTGAAACGACAAAAATATATCATAGGAGCATCGCCTTGCAGGCGTAAAACCCAGTGATGAGTGGATCACATAACACAGCACCTCCAGCATTGTTTTGTTGTTAAGTAATTATATAAGATTGCAAGTAAACGTCATGTGTTGTATGTTCACACTGCACAAAGTCCAGTATAGACTAACGTCTCATTGTAAAGGCATTACGTACAATGCGAAGCCAGTAAGTATCTGGTGTTTTGAATAATTTTATGTGTAGCCGATATCCAAATAAATTGTGAAAACATATTTATCAGTGCGTTTTCCTTTATTTTATTGCATTAACTACTCACATCCATTATAATAAAAACACTGATTTGCATTCCGATAAAGCATATGCTATGCAGATGTTGCTCTTCTATATACAGGGTGTATACACCGTAATACAGGTTATTTTACAACAGAATTTTTAACACTTATTGCGTATTGAATAGTATCCATACCAAACGAGCATAATTAAATAAGGAAAATGTTTTTTTTGTTAGGAACCTTTTAATCACTTAATATTATCCTGGTAATAATAAAAAAAAAATCGTTACATACTACGGTACTCGTACACGTGCAAGTTTGACTCGTACAGTCAAACTTGCACTTGTCCGGTTTTATTGCATCGTAAATCTTCCCCGGCGGGCATAAAATAACTCACCAAAGTTTCACCAAAATCAGATGAATGATATTTGAATCATGAATGCATACGGAACAAACAGAGAAACATTAATTCATTACTCATATGAAAAGAATTACTTACTAGAAGATGTCGTTACCCATGCAGTAGAATAAAAGTATATAATTATGTATGTATATGTATAATAGATACTAGTAGAATATTAAACATAGCATATTCATTATATCTGTGATGATATATTAGATATGTATTCAGTATGTAAGATAAGTATTTTAAATTAACTGCGCAATGTCAAGATTCCTTTTGTATATTCTGCTTTATTATTCAAAAGTCTCCAAATTCTCATTCGTCTAGTAGTTACAAGTAATACAGTGAATAGTGTGGTCCTAACCTCAATTCTCAGATCGGTGAGTGTTGAAAAAAGTCACCCTGTAGGCCCAACTGGTATATTCGTGACTTCAAAACTCGCCGATGGTGTCAACAGTTTAAGATAAATTATAATTGGTATTGTTGTTACGTCAAAGATTATCGTTGGTAATTATTGTGAGAGCAAGCAGTGATATCTTTGTATATATATACGGCTATCAATTCGATTTAACGCTGGTCTACCTTATACAGACCTAGAATAAATATAATACAAAACTAAATATGTACTGAAAAGCATGCGACTACGACTATAAACGTAATCCTTCCTGAAATGGTGATCACCACGCCAGTGCTTATCGTAAGAAAAAACTTATGTAAATCTATGGTCTTAGTCAACTCTTATATGCTTTCATGTATGTAGGATAGCAGTATAAGTTATAATTCAAACTTAGATTAACCTCTTTTCAGCCAATTTTTATTTGAAAATTGATTCTTTCTCCAATTCCTTATTTTTTTTATTTAGACCTTTTGCAGCCAATCCTTCCAATAAACGTCTAGGTCTTCCCGTCGTCTTAGGGTAATGGGGGTTGTTGTTGTTGCCCACAATGGTGAATTTTACCTACAACTCGTCCGATACGCTAGTTCCAATCCAATTCCACTTTTACTTTGATTAGCATTAAATATTTTATAAACATGGCGATAACAATTACAATCAAAATTAAGGGTTACAAATTATAGACCATTAAGATATCGATACAATAATATTATTGCAGTTATTGGTAGGTGATGCGTGTTTTTACCTACAACTCTTTTGTATATATATTTGGGAGGAACCATGGTTATCATATTAGCAGCTTTCTTACAGGTGTTCGTTCAGTGTTCAATAAAAGGTGAAAATAGCGGTAAGTTCAAATCATATTAACTCTGTCAAAACTTTTGTAGAAATTAGTAATTTCAATCTAAAAGAACTATGCCAGCCAGCCAGTGGGAGAGCCATGCTTCGGCACGAATTCGCCGGCTCGACAAGAGTGATACCACGGCCTCGCAGAAAAGCTGATGAAACAACGCTTACGTTGTTTTTCGAGTAAGCCGAAGCCTTTTTAAAAAGCCGGCGACTCCTGGTGTTACGGGTATCTATGAGCGGGTGTCTGGTTACCGTCAGGCGGTCCGTCTGCTCGATTGTCCCCTATCCCCTTTAAAAAAAGCTCGCATTTCGCTTTCGCCGTTTGGATACAATGAAATTATATATGGGTCTTTGACTGCCCCTAGATCAAGATGTCATGGGCATGTGACCCGGTGCTGACATCTAACATCGTGAACAGCTACCAAGTAGCTGGCCCCCTATTTGTGCAATCTCTGCAGACATTCTTCGCGGCGCAGTGCGCGTTAGTTGGGGACCACCTCTGGCCGGCTGACGCTACTCAAGCAGTTTTTGAAGGTACTTAATATATATTTTATACATATAACCTATACTGGTTACTGTCTTATAGTTGTGCAGTTAGCATGCTCTTTTATTGTATCGCTCTTTCTTATTACCACATATTTTTGAGTGTACAATAAATTACTTAAAGCCTGTCAAGAAATAAGTTTCATTAATATAAGGACAAATATATTAATGAAACTTATTTCATTAATATATTTGTCCTAGTGAATGGTCATATCACTAGGCTATAGTGCAGTGTTAGCCTAGTGACATGACCATTGGACTGCCAAGTCAAAGGTCTCGAGTTCGAATCCAAGGCACGCACCTCTAACTTTTCGAAGTTATGTGCGTATTAATAATTAATTATGACGCGCTTAAACGGTGAAGGAAAACATCGTGAGGAAACCTGCATGCCTGAGAGATTTTCTTGACGGCATGTGAAGTCTGCCAACCCGCAGTAGGCTAGCGTGGCGGACTATAGCCTAATCCCTCTCGTATTGAGAGGAGACCCGTGCCCAGCAGTGGGACAGTGTAATGGGTTGATGATGGTGAATATAAGGACATATTTTTTCCTAAACTATTTACCCTAAAATTCAATTTTCAGATCCCAACTACGACTTCATAGTGGTAGGAGCTGGATCGGCAGGTGCAGTGGTTGCTAATCGACTGAGTGAAGTGCCAGAATGGAAAGTTCTACTTGTAGAAGCAGGAGGAAACCCTACATTGAACACTGAGGTATATTTAATTTTTTTATTTTCACACATGAAAAATTGTCCTAATGTACTAGTTTAAGTACTCATTATAATAATCTCTCTGAATTTCAATATGATTTATTGTCAGATACCACATCTATTCTACAACAATATGCGCAGTCCACAAGACTGGGGCTACAAGACTCAACCTCAAGATGGTGCCTGTCGAAGCTATACATCAAAGGGTTGCGCCTGGCCACGTGGCAAAGCTCTTGGAGGCAGTAGCAGCATCAACTTCATGTTCTACGTCAGAGGTAACAAAGCCGACTTCGACGAATGGGCAGCCGACGGCAACTATGGATGGAGCTACGATGATGTCCTGCCATACTTCAGAAAGAGCGAAAAGTACACTGGAATGTACAACGAAGAGAATAAGAAATACCACAACTGGGAAGGAAACCTCAACGTTGCTGTAGACAAACAGTCCCACGATTTTGAACATATGATCATTAACGCTGCAATCGAACTTGGGTTAAAGAACTCAAGTGATATTAATGGTGAGAACCAAATGGGTGTTATGACATCCCAGACTACGACCAAGGATGGTACCAGATTCAGCACGGCTCGTGCCTTTTTAAGCCCAATCAAGGATAGGAAAAACTTCCACGTCATCAAGCACGCGCAAGCAACAAAGATATTGTTCGTGCCTGGCACTAACATTGTGAGCGGCGTCATGCTTCACAAAGATGGAAAAGACATAGTATTCAATATAAGGAAAGAGCTTATATTGTCCGCTGGTGCCATCAACTCACCGCATATACTATTGCTGTCGGGTATCGGACCTAGGAAGCATTTAGAAGATATGAAAATCGAAGTTAAGGCTGACTTGCCTGTTGGAGAAAACTTACAGGATCACTTATTTGTTCCAACTTTCTACACAAAGCCTGGTGATAAGAACTACTACTCCATCTCTAACATTGTTAAAAACTTTGCTCAGTACATAATGGAAGGCACTGGCCCGTTAATTAACACTAGCCCGAATCGTGTAATCAGTTTTATCAATACAACCGACCCTGTATCGTCTGTCTCCGATATGCAATTCCACTATTTCATTCTCCCCCCTGGCGTGTACAATGTTATAGACATTTTTCAGAAACACGGACTAAATGATGAAGCTTACACGAAATTCAAAAGGATGAACGAAGATAAATTCACTTTGGTGATCTTTAATACGCTGTTGAAGCCGAAATCTGCAGGTAAAATCCGTTTAGCTAGCAAGAACCCATTCGAAGCTCCTCTACTGTTCGCTGACTATTACAAGAACCCAGAAGACATGGCGACTATTATCAGGGCAATGAAACAGCATTCTTTGAAATTAGGTAACACAAAGGCTCTTAAAAAATGTGGATTCAAACTGGAATGGCTGGACATCGACGCTTGCAAGAAGTACAACAAGAACAGCGATAAATATTTGGACTGCATTTCGAGGGAGCTGACTTTCTCACTGTACCACCCCACTAGTACTGCGAAGATGGGACCTGACGGTGACAAGACAGCGGTGGTTGACCCTGAGCTTAGAGTTCGAAAAGTGAAAGGGTTGAGAGTAATTGACGCCAGCATCATGCCATCAGTTGTGAGGGGTAATACTAACGCGCCTTCAATCATGATCGGTGAGAAAGGAGCCGATATGATCAAGAAATTCTGGTTAAACAAACACGCCGAACTTTAAGTCATGTTATTATTGTTACAGCCGTTATTTATTGCGATCATTTCACGCATCCCTTGTAGAAATTAGATTAAACTTGTTGTTAATAGTTTATTTATATTAAAATTAGAAATTAGATTAAACTTGTTGTTAATCATTTATACTAAAGAATCAACGCAACAATAAAACATATATTTGGATAGGCTAGGATTAGCTTATTTTTCTCGTAAAGCAGACCTTCTTAAATGTGGAAGGTTTGAGACAAACATGGTGACCGTTTCGGATTCCCTTTATTCTATATTTGATCTCTTTTTGTACGCCACTACGGCAAAGCCAAAAGGAAGGTCAATTGATATTTCTCGAAAAATACATCCAGTCCTATGTTATGTAAGTACTGGAACAAAGATACAATGCGTGGAGATTAGAGAACGCCCATCTGTTTATTATAGTACGTAAAATCATAAAGGATCGCCTGCCCCTTGGGTTCGACTGCCTCATTAGTCAATTCCCAGGTCGAGCAAAGTGTTATTGAGTTTTTCTATGAAGTTCTCAGTAGCAGCTCAGAGTCTGGATTTGTGTCCTGTTCATGGCAATAGGCTCGCCGCCTATTACATGGGACCTAAATATACCGGCGAAATGTGGGTTTACATTCGTACACCTGTGCCTAACCCTTCGGGGAAAACAGGCGTGATTGTATATTATGTTATGCCCCTTGGGAAGGCTGCAGGGTATGTCTGATTCGTACTCTTCCTCGTCGACTGTTGCTGCGACCATGACAAGTAAAGGGGGGGTTAACTACCTACACTTTGGAGTGTTTTCTTAATCGAATATTTATTAAGTAGGGTACATTCTTTAGAACCTATAAAGAAGCTAAAGTTCTAGTCATAATTTATGAAACTATAGTTGAAAGACATTTTGTATTCCTCACACACAAGATTGCTCATCAATTCATCATTCTAAACACAGCTATTAACAGTCACGTTGTCTTTATTTACTTTTAAATTGTTAGTATTCTATGTTAGATACAGGTATAACTATGTACACAAAACGTGGAAGCAACCATAAATCAATTGTAAAAATATAAAATTAAATGTCTCAGCCATGTCATAGCATAATTATGGGTCAGGTATAAAATTTCTACTTACTTGCGCTGTAGTGATTCAGCGGATGCATTTAAAGAGGCCAATCCATAGGAGGAAAAATAACGCATGCCGCGGGCAGACTGGATGGATGGACGTGGCTGACCTCTTCATTCCAGGCAGAGCATATTAAGCAAGAATGTCCATAACTTTATCTCAGATCAAATAAAAAGTGAAGATGGAACTTTGCGAACAAAGAAGTGAGGCCGGCTAAAACTACGCCTTGCCGTGTAAAACACACAATTACACGCACACATGTATTAGTTAACTACGCCTTATCTTGTCAGTCGAGCTTTCGATAGCTCGATAGCTCGACTGACAAGATAAGGCGTAGTTTCGGTATGCGTGTTTGCGTGTAATTGTGTGTTGTATACGGCAAGGCGTAGTTTTAGCCGGCCTCACTTCTTTGTTAGCAAAGTTCCATCTTAACTTTCTATTTAATCTGAGAACTTCATAAGTATACCTAATTTTGGATTTTGTTATGCCAGCAGTCAGAAGAAGTAATCTAAAGAACCACTTTTTTTAACTGGGTAAATGCAATAATAATTGTAGGTAAATATGTACTGATGTGCATCTGGTTAGTCTGGAAGCGACGATGGAAATAGATGAAATGACATAAAAGGCGACTGCGTTTAAAAAAGCGAATGACGAAATAAAAACAACACACCAAATTCAAGCACATCCATATCCTGTTCCATGTTTCATTGCAATTATTTTCGTTTGAAATCTGATGTCATCGATTTTTTTTATTACCTACCCATACAAAACATAATAAGTACAAAGAATATAAAAACTCAAATGATTTGTTTTTACAGCACTTCCTAACTTTTTTTTTTCACAGTGTCGAAAACAGTATAATTCGGCTCGCAGAGATATAGAGGGGAGGAACGCATAATTTGTGGCCAGAAATGATGGTTTCTTTGAAATTTGCTTTAGGTTAGCGTTGCAATTTCTTATATTTTCGATTGATTGCAAAGCTGAGCATAGGTTCTTACATACAAAAACAAACAGTTACCACTCTGTTCGATCAATAAGTTTGATGGTCAATTATTTTTCGACCGAATTGGTTCCACTAATAAGGTTGAAATGCCCAGATTGGCGATATAAAGCCTTAGCCATTCTCTTTAATATGTGTGGCAGAAAGTACCTAGAATATTCACCATAGCTATATTCATCACAAATACCATTAAGTATAATAAATACTTATTAGGCGTATTATATGTTTAAAAATTTACCTAATTACATAGAAAAACAAGACAGTTCTGTAAACTGAGTTCACTACAGATAAGTAAATCATTACGTCTCTACTGTGTAGAGATCTGCGAGGTATGTATATGTGTGTGAGTGCGGTTGTAGATATAGATGTATATAGTGCGTGGTGGGAATTGCATGCAAGAACATGACGGTCAGTGGTCCGCCGGCCCGCAATGCACTTGCACTCATAACCGCAAAATCAATTAAAAAAGAAAACTTTATATAATTTTTAAATTCGACGTGTACACGGTAAGCTTTCTCTTATAATTAAAAGTAAAGAGTATAGTGACTCCTCTATTATATTTAAAAAATATATATATACGAATAAGGAAGTGATTTATAAACATATCTTTACAACATTGTGTTTAAAATAATGTTTTTAAATAATCTAAATCTTGGAGACAACAGGTAAACAAAATACGGATTTCACGATAACAATTTTAATATTATTCTCTCTGTCTAGTACTTAATTACTGAATGACTTAAAACTATCAGGCTTTCTCCGGCTATTCGGCATCGTTTTGTTCGTTGTCTACTTTACTACTTTATTAACATAACCAGATAGATAGATAAAGAGATAGATCATGGTCATTAGGAGATTCGTCTACGAAAGTTTAACAGTCAAATAAGCCCGCTTTTGACCAAGGAGGTTCAAAACAAAATAATACCGCTCGACAATATAAAATAATGTAATTTACATAAATTTTGAATCCGTTCGTCGGTTCAAATGTTAGATTTGCGACTCATGTAAAGGGTTACTACAAAAATTGTGCTACAAAGTTTCAGCTGACAGATTGCAAGATTTTCGAAACTGAATTTTGTACGAATGTTTGAACTAGATACAAAAACCTGAATTTCGATTCGGTGTCCGCGAATAATTACTTGTCTTGCGTTGATGATACTTTCAAATATTATTTGACGCTTAGTATTTACTTTGTTATTTGACAATATATTAATTATATATATATATTAATAGTTAATTCGACAGTGACGATGTGAGTTTACATGAGGCTTTGGTGATCGCGATTCAATTTTTTACCTACCACACTCTACTTCTTAATGTTATTTTTCGTTTAGTATCGTTTATCAATGTAACGTTTCGATCCGAAGCTGCGATTATAGATTTCTGTAATAAGTAGGCCCCCAGGTCCTGCTGCCTGACAAATATCTTTAGTACGACACTTAATTATTATTTGTAGTTCATGATAAGAGATGATTTATTGAGTGATAAGCCTCCTCCACTTATTGGTACACACGCACTGATTAGGCCTATGCCCAGTTATGAACTTTGATAAGCTAATATATTGACAGTTAAATTGCTACATGGCAATGACCCCTTGTTAAACAAATACGGCTTTAGCATTGTAGTTTAGCGGTTTCCTTGTTATTTCCTTCAGCCAACGAAGTGTAAAACTAAATGTAAAATTAACGGAACAAAATGTAAATTTTTGTTGATAGCAATCTTGGGTCATTATTTCGCTGCTTCCACCCGGGACGTTATTTTTTTTTTTTTTTTTTTTTTTAAAAAAAAGCTTACTAGCAATGTGGGTCACACATTACTAGTAATCTTGTTAACCCCTCGTACTAAGCTAAATGCTTGTGTTACGCGTGGGTTCACGATGGTAGTGCAATATTGGGTTCGAAACGGCAACCACATGATCGCAAGTCCGACGCCCTAGCCACTAGGCTACCGCCGCTTCAAATTAAATCAATTATTAATTTGGGATATGCAACAAAACCCTCCCATGTACCATTTCACTCAAGAGATGAGGTTGAGGACCATCCAATTTCATTGATTTATCACATCTCCTCGTAAAATATAATAGTTTCTTAGATTGCGTAGTTTTATATGTTGTTTGATACGTATCTTCTTACTTACCCCCAAATTGATAGTCAGAGGCGTACTGATTTGCACACTCAAAGTTCGCTGTTATTTTTAGGTCCTACGTACTTAATAGGGGGCGAACCTATTGTCATTAACCGGGCATGAAACCAAACTACGAGCTGTTACTGAGAATTTCATAGAAATACCTAATATCACCTTGTTTAACCTGGAAATCGAACCCAGAACCTCTTGCATAGCAGTCGCGCTTGCGATAAGGCAGTTGTTTTTGTGTATTTATTTTATTTCTTTAGGAGCCCTGTAGTTTTATTAATAGACAAACAGACATACAGGCAGTTTTTTTCGTGTTCATAATTTGCATGACATCTGTAACAGGTACTTATATTAGAATAGAATATTCTTACAAGATATTAATCATAAAATGGTATCATTATTGGCGGTCTTATCGCTAAAAGCGATTATTATGTAAGTAATAAGTTGGCAGTATGCCAACAATGTTTCTATACGTATATTGCGGTCATTATCTACTTCAAATAATTATACAGATTCATTATTTATCGTTAAGGCTAAAGGTCTCCGGAGTTGCCATGTTCGTAGGTACGTTTGATTTAAACATAAATATGTATTAAGCAAATTGTTTTTAGAATCAACGCTTGCTGGCGGTAGGAGTTGCATGGTAAAAAAGGTCAGCTACCAAAAAGCGTTATGCCCCTCACGAAATGAAATATTTTTTTGTTTTTGTAAATAGATTTAAAGCCACTTTTACAAGACAATGTTTCACTTTTTTTTCTGACGACTTCTGAGAAGAAAAGTCGAAACAAACTCGGAGAATCATGGTCTCTTTTAAAGTCTAGATAATAGTGATATCATAGATATGCGAGTTTTACAATGTAGGGTAAAATCATTATAATATAAGAGATAATTATGCACATAAAACTCTTAAAAAAGCTAAGTATTAACTTAGTTATAATAACCAACACATATAATAGAACCTAAAAATAAGAACGTATTTTAATCAGGATACTGAAATAAAAACAGTGGCCGAGCGACGCGCGACGGTCGCAGATTCGATTCCCGCACTGAAACATTGTCAGAATATTGTGTATCTACAGGCAGATGTTCGGATTTGGGTGCTTGTGTAGGCAAGTGTCGGTCCCAGTGGTCAAGAACCCCTTTCACAATCGTTAGTCGGACTTCCAAATAGCCTGACAACCAATATATCGTTCGGATATTGGTGTTGCCCAGAAGTTGTGTTACGGAGATCTGATAGCAGTCGCTCCGTGTGAAATACTGATATTCAGCCGTATCCCCAGATCAAATAAAAAGTTAAGATGGAACTTTGCGAGCAATGAAGTGAGGCCGGTTAAAACTACGCTATTAAAAAAAAAACCCGCACCCGCCTTTCCTTGCCCTATATGGCTTTGGGATTCGTGACATTGGCGTCGACCATTAGGTATACGAATAGCAGAATTTATAGCTAGATAAATGTAGTCTGTGGGTACGAATATAAGATAATTATTTAGACCGGCAATAGGCTTGCCCTCTATTACATGGGACCCAAACATATCGGCGTAATGTGGGTGTACATTATACAGTACAGTATACCTCTGCGTAACCCTTCGAGGAATACAGGCGTGGCCATAATCATACCATGATTATTATCTAAGGAATAATTAAAAAATCCAGGTGAAGATGTCTTGGGCATGCGACCCAGGGTTGACGTCCACGATCGTGGACAGCTACCAGGTCGCTGGGCCGCTATTCGTGCAGACGCTGCAGAGCTTCCTCGCGGCGCAATGTGCTCTCACAGGGGACCATCTTTGGCCTAATGATGCTACACAAGACGTTCTTAAAGGTAATATTTATTTTCAGTTTTGTTATTCCATACAACATACTTAGTTGAGTCGAACGTTTTACTAAAATTTATGTGTATCGAACACACACATTTTAGTAAAATATTTGTACTATGTTTTTTTATTAATATTGTTATTTGATTCATCATATTTATTTAATCAAAAATAACTATGAATGCTTATAATAAGAAAATACCTAAAAACAGCAACAAAGACAAACCAAACGACGAACCAGAATCTTCACCCAGACTCTAGAGAAGATAACTTAGGAGAGCCAACCCAAATAAAAGTCGGTTAAGGCCAGAAAAAGACAGATTGATCTAAAAAAAATATCATCACTATATATTTTATTTCAGATCCTAACTACGACTTCATAGTGGTAGGAGCAGGGTCAGGTGGAGCCGTGGTCGCGAACAGGTTAAGTGAAGTGTCCGAATGGAAAGTGTTGCTAGTCGAGGCTGGAGGAAACCCTACCTTGAGTACCGAAGTGAGTAAACCACATTACGTTCTAAACTGCTCTGATATAGATTCACAGTCTGTTTAAACCTACTGGTAGGTTAAAGACCCAGCCCTCAGACCTAACTAACGTAAATGTAAATCTGCCTGAGGGTAATTGGGTAATTTGACATCAGTAGTTCTACTACCTTTTTATTATAAGTACTATTAGCATCTATTTACATAAATGATTATCATTTATCAATACAAAAATAAATATTTAGAATGTTATAAAATATCTCAAACTTTACAACCCTGCGTTGCGGGAGACGTAACAAACATACAATTGACAGGCACAAAGTACACCCAGACTACAAACAAAGACCCATGGACCACACAAATATTTGCGGCGCAACTGTAGCTGTTGTGACTATCCCAAACAGGCAGTTAAACTTTTGAAATTATGTTACAGGTGCCACAACTATTCTACAACAGCATGGGCACTTCAGTTGATTGGGGATACAAGACACAGCCTCAAGATGCCTGTAGAAGTTATAAAAATAAAGGATGCGCCTGGCCTCGGGGGAAAGTGCTTGGAGGCAGCAGCAGTATTAACGGCATGTTCTATGTACGAGCCAACAAGGTAGACTATGACACATGGGCAGCTGACGGTAACTATGGATGGAGCTATGAAGATGTGTTACCTTACTTTTTAAAAAGTGAAAAATTTACTGGCGATTATACAGCAGAAAAACGCAAATATCATAATCGAGACGGGCCTCTAAATATCGTGGAAGTAACTGACCCTCATCCTTTCGAGAAAATGATTATTGAGGCTGCGGTTGAACTTGGATTGACCAACGCGACTGATGTTAATGGAGCTAGTCAAGTAGGTGTGATGGCAACTCAATCTAATATCAAAGATAATATTAGATATGGTACTTCTAGAGCATTTTTGAGTTCTATAAAAGAGAGAAAGAATTTACATATAATTAAAAATGCCTTAGTGTCCAAGGTAACATTTGTCGCAGGAACTAACACAGTAAATGGTGTTGTGATTAGCAAAAATGGAGTTGATATAAATGTTAATGCAAAACGCGAGGTTATTTTATCAGCTGGTGCTATTAATTCACCTCAAATTCTAATGCTATCAGGTATTGGACCTAGAACGCATTTACAGGATATGAATATTGAAGTTAAAGTCGATCTCCCTGTTGGTGAAAACCTTCAAGATCATGTATTTGCACCTATTTACTATACGATGCCTGGTGATAAAGATTTAAGTTCCATTAAAAACATAGTAGACGCATTTGCTCAGTATATTTTGGAACGTACTGGGCCATTAAAGGATACAAGTCCGCATAGAATCATCAGTTTTATAAATACAACAGATCCCAATTCAATCATCCCAGATATACAGTATCACTATCTTGTGTTGCCACCTGGTGTTTTTAATATGATTGATGTTTACTACAAACACGATCTAAATGACGAAGTGTACAATAAATTCTTAAAAATGAACGAAGATAATTTTGTTATACAAGTATACAACGTGTTATTACACCCACAATCAAGAGGTAAAATTGTTTTGAACAGCAAAAATCTGTTCGATTATCCTCTGATATACGCAAACTATTTTAAAGAAAAAGAAGACATTGAAACCTTAATTAGGGGAATGAGACAACATTCTTTAAGATTAGGTGAAACCGAATCATTCAAGAAAGCAGGATTTAAACTGAATTGGATCGACGTTGAAACATGTAAAGAGTTCAAGAAGGAAAGTGATGAACATTTGGAATGCATAGCGAGGGAGCTTACGTTTTCGCTGTATCATCCCACTAGTACTGTTAAAATGGGACCCAGCAGCGACAAGACAGCGGTCGTGGACCCCGAGCTACGGGTCCACCACGTGAAAGGGTTGCGCGTGGCAGATGCCAGTATAATGCCTTTCGTGGTGAGAGGCAACACCAATGCGCCTACAATCATGATTGGTGAGAAAGCAGCTGATATGATAAAAAAATCCTGGTCCCAAAAACATACAGAACTTTGATAAGTACAATAACATAAGCCTTGCATATTAAAACTGCAATAAATTGTGATACATAAAAGTACAGTTGATAAGATATATATAATAAATAATTCTTATATAGAAAGATATTCTGGTTATTCGTGTAATATTATATTCTGATTATAAAGTACATGAGGTATGAAATATTGAATCAGACCTGACATTATTTTTAAAAGTAAATAGTCTTATATTGGTTTATAAATCATGATATCAAGAAACTAGCAACAACTATGACTAACTTATTAGGGGTAACAAGCACGATTGCTACGCTTGAGGTATGGGTACGATTCTCAGATGGAGCAGTGTAATTGGGTTCTTCTATGAAATCTTCAGTAGCCGTTGGAGATCAATATATACATACTATCACGCCTGTGTTCCCCGAAGGGTTAGGCAGAGGTGTACTTAATGTACACCCACAGTTCGCCGGTATGTTTAGGTCCCATGTAATAGGGGGCGAG
The DNA here is from genome assembly GCA_958496365.1 of Subacronicta megacephala. Taxonomy (NCBI): domain Eukaryota; kingdom Metazoa; phylum Arthropoda; class Insecta; order Lepidoptera; family Noctuidae; genus Subacronicta; species Subacronicta megacephala. The sequence goes on from OY292534.1 coordinate 8,350,206, forward strand.
CCTATTGCCATTCACCGGGCACAAATCCAGACTCCGAGCTGCTATTGAGAATTTCATAGAAAAACCCAATAACACTGCTCGACTTGGGGATCGAACCCTCCGATCGAAGATCTCTAGCGTAGCAGTCGCGATTGGGACCACTAGACTAATGAGGCAGTCATATCAATATATACCTTTATTTTTTGTGTGGAAATCCTAATGGGCTGCCACCGCCCACTGCCACGGGGGGTGGCAAAGACCTAAATCAACTAGAGCAATACTACAATCAGGATAACAGGTAATATGGTTAAATAACTTCTGCCTTATTAATACCTAGTTCACTTTTTACATATTTTAGGTCATAATAATGCCATTATCAGACACAAATTCAAACTCCGCGCTGTTTCTAAGAATTTATGCTCGATTCTAGATTGGAACGCAAGACTTCATGCTTGGTAGCCGCGCCTGTGGATTTGATGACCTCTTGAGCCATGAGGTAGTTAGTTATACACAAACGTTGAAAGGAGGTACTTTATAGGAAACAATATCACGGCATGATATTTGAAACTCTTCAAGTCCACTCGTCCAGTTCCTCTTTATTATAGACTTATAATAATAGGTCAAAACATTTTTTTTCGTTTTTTTACGAAAATTAGTGGAAGGAACAGTATGAAATTTGGCACAGTTATAGTTTATATGGAAAAGGAATGCAGATGCTTATTTTTCATAAAATATGCATAAGAAACATATGAAATTAATAAAGAAAACATTACACCCAAACATTACAAATCTGTGTTGAGAGAGGTCGTGTCTTTGACAATTGAACCTTATTAACGGTCCAAAAATTATGGTCGACTTTTGACGACTGGGCGACCACTAGTTGTAGGAATTATGCTGCAGAATATTTCCACCCACAAAACGACGATCAGTTGTAACAGCAACTATTAAATTGAATAGCAGGCAATATTTGATACGCCCACATTTTACAACGACGTTTTGTTGTGAACCCGTCAGCAAAAATTGGGAAGATAAAAATTAAGGAGGGTTATTCCTATCGTGAAAGTTGTAAAAAAATATCCATGTCAGCAACATAATTATTCACGTCGTCATTCTCCGCTCTTTACATCATCAGACATTACATACGGGAAAAATTTCGGAGATTTTAGTCGAATAAATATTATTTTTTTATAATAAAATTTGCAATATTGTCTTCAATCAACTAATTACAGAAACTATAGAAAATCAATTATCATATTTTCAGAGTACTTTACCGTGAAATTAATAATAATATGTATCAATTAAATACATTTTGCGGTCTAGAGGTCCTGGGTTCGATCCCCAGGTCGCGCAAAGTGTTATTTGGGTTTTTCTATGAAATTCTCCTGGATTTGTGCCCGGTTAATGGCAATAGGCTCGCCCCCTATTACATGGGACCTAAACATACCGGCGAAATGCGGGTGTACATTAGTACACCTCTGCCTAACCCTTCGGGGAATACAGGCGTGATGGTATATGTCAATTAAATACAAATCAGTGGAATACCATTACAGAAAGTAGTGCAACGCTCAGTAACTTGAAGCAAGTCAATTCCTATAGGAAATATTTGTCACACAGTCACTGGTCGAGAAATACGTGGTCGACATCAGACATCCTTGCGACGACGACGAACGCATCACGCGCGCCTTGTCAAAGAAAGTGTCGTGACCTAAAAACCCAACAAAGTAAGTGTACCAGCACCAATCCGTTTTAGTTATTGCCTTCGAGAATATTTTGTGTTCAGATCACTGCTAATTTGGCGAAACTGAGTACGTAGATTAAGACTAGATAAACATAATAAAGCTTGGATAACTTAAAAGCTTCAAAAAGTGTAAGTGGACAGAAATATAAACCCATAAAGTTTCCGTACCGTCATTTCGAGGTAGCGGAACTCTCAAAACATTCACACTTAAATGATGTGATAAAAAACCATTTAGATGCAGCTACAAAGCAATGCCACGCGTTAACATTGACATCTGAAAATGTGATTGAATCGACCAAAACATTGGCAAAACATATATGAAAAATGGATAGCAATTTATAGAATCAATTTAAATCTCCGTTTGTTTTATTTAAGTAAGATAGTTAGTTACCTACTAGGGGCAGGCCGAGCTACATTACACAGGTCAAGCAGAACCTGAAGATCGCGATAGTCTCAATAGACTTGTGGAAGGTGCGGAACAGATGAGGGAAAACCTCTTACATAGAAGAACAAAAATAGAAATGTTAAGGCAATATTCATACCTTTCTTTTTAATTGTTGAACTGTTTCCACAGAAAAGGCAAGTAATTTCTACAGACACTAGCCGCATCTTGTTTCTCCCAATTCGGTGGAAATTTCCCTAAATCATGTCTCAGTTTGGTGTATACGTAGTCGGGGCAACCTCGGGGCGAATTTCGCGAATTCCATCTGAACTTGCTCGCAATCATTAGGAAAATCATGTTCTTCCAGCTTACATTATTGTCGTAGCACGGTTAACGGAAAAGGCAAGTGAATCATCTATTCGAAGCATTCAAACAAGTTACAATGATGTCACATCATAATGTTCAAATAGTATCCTACACTCCCACCATTTCACTACTATCCAATGCATGACCTGCGCGGGAGTTGATTCACAACAGTTGAAGAAAGTGGCCGTCGCCCGGTTAGACGAATCAAAGTAGTCACGATATTGAAATAAAAGGCTTGAGTGTTTCGAAAACCGAAACATTTCACACAAGTGTTTTAGTATTAAATAAGAAAAACCGTTAGATTATGAGGAAAGTGTTTAGGAATTTATGATATTCTAATTTGTTTGTAATGAACAGTGAAACCAAGTGTTCAAAATATAATTCGGTGCAGACACAGTGAACCTTTCTTGTGTATTATGTTTTATTGTGAAAGTGTAAGCTATTGAACGTAAGTTACTTTAAAAGCTTTTGTATGTATATATCAGTTTGTCATTGTCACGTATTTGTCGATGCTTACATTCCACACATTCCTAATGGTTACCATACAATCGTGCGTCTATAAAATTGCTAGATATTTTAAGTTGTACGATGGTGAACATATGTCCTTAGATATGAAACTTGTTTCGAATTTGGTATTAACCTAATGGCCGCAGAACTGTATTCCTTATCCTGTTAATATGGTCCAGGAGTCGGTTCCCATTCCAAATACTCTATTCAAATATGTTAAAATAATTTTAATATATTCTAATCTGCTTTACATGGGCTTATTGGCGAATGTAAGCTTAAAATCTACGAACAAAACCATCTAGAAAATATCGCTGTTGTTCTACAATCACGATGAGCCTGAATAGCAATAATCTAAATAAGTGCGTGCAAGTTACTATACCGGTGTTAATTTATTAATTTAAGGAAGTGCAAAAGCGTAGGAATAATGTAGGAAAGAGGGATGAAACAAAAGATGGATGACGAACGAAGGATGGATTGTGTTATTGGATGAGATGCGGGTGATAGGAATTCTAGATAATGGTATAACAATTTATCTAAAATTAATCTAATTAATTCTTAGATTTGCAAAGAAGTTTATGATATTGAACTTAATGATTGTCAATGTGCCAGTAACGTCCGGCAAAACTATAACCCTATATGATAGATTGAGCAAAGCCCATCATTAGTAAAACAAGATGCACTCCGTTTTGCTATAGGTATGGCAATACATTCCGCATATTTTCTAGTCAATTAAAATTACATAACAATTCTGGCTGCGCCAAAAAGGGACGATTATGTAACATCAATAGGCTTATTTTCTCCGGAACCTTTTAATATTCTGGAAGCAATGTGAGCATTCGTAAGTTGTGGCCTCGCTTCAGTAATATCTTGATACACTTTCTAACAGAGTGTTGTTGTAAACAATGCCTATTTAACGGTTCATTGACTTGTTTGCCCAAAAACGTCACTTAAATAATAGTTCAAACAAGAATGGAGAAAGACTTTCTCCTAACTTAACCTGTGAAGTTATCCCAAAAGATGACATTCCGAATTTAGTGGTCATACACCATAAAATGCCACTAAAACCCTTGTGAGTAAACATCGAAAGATGAGTTGAAGAAAGTCGGACTTCTAGAAACGTGACAATCTAGAACTTCTGAATTTATTAACATCATAATTATCCTATCAATTGTATCTTCAGTCTGGATTTTTTTAATTATAAAGATTCCGTTTCATTATATGCTTATTCATTAAAATTTTGATGATGCTGTACTTAAACACTTCAGAGGAATCACAATCTCTTAGCCTATTAGTAAGATCCAAAAATATATGAAATGTTATATCATTGCAAGTAATTAGTTATGACTCAACATTAGTAAGAATTACTCAAAAATACAAAACTTTCATTTCACTTTCATCTTCCATCAAGGATGTTATAATTATTTACTAACGCCTTTTCATGACACATTGATTTCTACATTTTCGATTCATACATTTCATTTTATCCCTCACTTCATTTAAATCTAACATAACAAAATCTTGGATTGTTTACATAGTATCATTTATTCTGTACTATACTAACTGTACGTATGTACATCCTATTTGTTTTCTCTCCTCAGTAGACGATTGTATATAAATTGCACATAAGTTATTACCAGGCTATGTACGCTATTTTATACGTTACTCCACAAAATATAGAGTCGTTATTGGACAAGTAACTAAAACTTGATTAGTAGAAGCAGCTAATAGAATTGTGATGGATTCACAATTTTCGTGAGAATCAATTAATCAAATAGGCGGAACAGTTTTTGCTACATGTGAGTTGAAAGTGAATCCGGTTGGTTAAGGAAAACCTGAGGTTGTGATGTAAACACCTTCTTCGGGAAAAGAAGGGTTATCGACATGATGTTAGTAATTTAGCTAAAAAAGTTAAATTCAGTTCCTTAACTATTTTTTAGCACGAAGCGAAAGAACTGTGAATGCTTTAAATGTTCATACATTGGGTGATGGATGATGGTGATGAATTGGATAAGAATTGGAAGAAGAACAAAGACAGAAAGAATAACATACTAAAGCCAAATTGATCAGTTGAGATACCATGTAACGATACCATCAGTAACGCGTCGTTGATCACAGAAATTGAATGACAGATTTTCCAAATAATTCGTTGATTTATGATGTCACGTAGTAGAAGAACATTGTTCCCATTTTGTGTGAGCCCAGACAAAAATCAAAGTAATACTATACCGAAAAAAGTTTATACAGTAATAAAAACGATTTATAAAATGAGTTCGAAGTTCGAAATATCCTGACTCGAAAAAGTAAAAATATACTTAGAGAGAGACGTGTTTTACCGAAACAGGTTACCGTTTTGATGGCACAGTTAACCAAAAAAACATACTCGCGACTCAAGCGCACGCGCAGCCCGTAACGGTACAATGCGCGTCGTCAGCTGTTACTTAGATGACGCTGTTGTATCGTCCCACTGTGTTACCCATAGAGCCATAGTATCATTGGTACAAAATAAATAAATTTAAAGCTTCTGTAACATGCTTATCTTGTTTTTATGTGTGATTTCGTGAAATCTAATATTTTAAATTGCATTAGTTATATAATTATTGATGGAACAGCTTTGACAATTTGAGAAAATAAATAAAAAACCAAAACAAAATTGTATCATTTTTAATTCTGGTACTTACTAGAATAATGTTCAAAATAATGATTCTGATCAACTCTTCGTTTGGTAAATGTTACTAAAAACCTCAAACACTATATGAATTTAAATTCTTTGCAGGCGCAATCCCATCGAATAAGTGTAACCACATTTATCCTGTTTATACACAATATTGCATATTCCACCGCGAAATTATCGCCCTTTCGGGGGATACATCTGAATGAAAATGACTAAAAAAAGGTTATTTTATACGAGATTTTCGGTATACGAGTATTTTATAGAGTGGATTTACCCAAAGATGCCATCGAATTTTGATTAAAATGGACGATTCCGCCAAAAATGGCAATTTACACTACAATCTGCTTTAGCTTTAGCACTCAATTGTGAATAAGTTATTGTTGAAGTTGATGTCTCAATTTCTACTGCCATGTACCTAGAATGTGTTACCGACGAATAATTTGCAAAAAAAAATTTGTCGCCAAAGGCTGAATGATTAGCCTTAAACTTTACTTTGCCTTAACAATGTGCTTGTTACGTTTCAGGCGTGAAGATGAGTTCGATAGTGACCGCGGCGGCCGACGTGTTGTCCAGCACGGCCATCGCCGCCGCCGCCGGATCGCAGGTGACTATACGATCTACTACTACTAGACCAAACATGATGACTTCTTCAGAATATGTCCTACTTGCTGCTGCCCGCAGTTTCCCTCGCACTCCAAAATGTTCTTTGAGAGAAAAGTTAGTTATGACTTTCTCCAAGGTCCATCTATCTCCTTATTAAAATTCGACATAATTGTAACAAACAATTTTTTTATTTTTTTTTAAAAAAAAGCTTACTAGCAATGTGGGTCACACATTACTAGTATTCTTGTTAACCCCTCGTGCTAAGCTAAATGCTTGTGTTACGAGTGGGTTCACGTCGGTAGTGCAATGGGTGGGGTTCGAACCGGCAACCAGATGATCGCAAGTCCGACGCCCTAGCCATTAGGCTACCGACGCTTTTAATTTAAAATTTTATTTTTAATTAAACAGGCAGAGCTTATTTTGCAGTCATAATATGAGTATAGTATTCTTAAAGGCACAGCTTCAAATAACAGCTGTTCGCTCCTTGGCATGCCTCACACCGCTTGCACGCAACGTTAAAAAGAGTGCGAACGACTTCCGTCTTCCGGTGCTAAAGTCGAAGCGATTATACGAGCATTTTACAGTAAAAATTCTTAAACAGACAAATTTATCAACATATTACTGATTTTTGCAGTTAAATTGTACTAAAGCTACAAGAAAGTATTCTACACATAATAGGCATCTCCGAGACTGAAAAAAAATTAATAGTGCATAAATCCCATCAATCATTAATCGTAGTATATTTATATTTCTCAATGCAATATAAGTATGAATATTTCCTTTGAAGATTTATTTCGCAATGGTTTTCGCTTTGATTTGCAAAAACTGAAAAATAACTCAACCGACTTGATAAATTTTAATGCATGTTTGAGTGGGTCCTTATGTTGTTAAGATTTACAATTCGATCCGGTAGGTGGCGCTGCGATCGAGTTCGTGCAGGACAACGTCTGTCAGTTCCATTAGTTTTCTATAATAAACTTCATGTGAATCCATGGTATTATTGGCAAGCCTAACTTTTGGTTTCCATAACTTTCCAGGTGGCATGGTTTATCCCGATGCTGGTGGCAGCGATAGCATACTACCAGTTCGACGCCACGGATCCTGAGGGCAGGCCCGCTGACATCACCGATGCGAACATGCTGCCCGAATACGACTTCATCATCGTCGGAGCCGGTTCTGCTGGTTAGTGAGTACACGAGTCTTGATTATTTTTGGGAGTAGTCCGCAACAAAAGAAATAATTCACAACCACTAAAACTCCTTTAAGTAATTTGAGATCTATGTACCCGATGCATTTCGGGGTGCCTCTAGGCAAACAATCAACTTTTGCACATCGAAAGGAGTTATTCCTTATGGTGGGAAACAGATTTTGATACTCCCATAATATTTTTGATAACTGAACCATGGATTAATTTGTGTAATAAATCTACATTTCCAATTGACATGGCTTCCCTCATACGCTTATAACAAAGCATCAGCATGAATAAAGAAATGAAATAAAATGATGAAATAAATCCCTTACTTTCCTATTACAGTATCCTCGGGTACACCTTTAAGATTTTTCCAACTACGATAGAGCGGATGACATGATTTATACTGTGAAGTCCCTCCCAAAATTAGAAGGGTCAGGCTTCATTTACTATCGAAGCTTTTTGTTTTATTTCATCAAGTAAAAGTTGGTTTTAATTTTTCTGTTTCAGGTGCAGTAGTAGCAAATCGTTTATCAGAAGTGGGCAACTGGAAGGTATTGCTACTGGAAGCCGGTGGAGATGAAACGGAGATATCGGATGTCCCTCTTCTGGCTGGATACTTGCAGCTCAGCAACTTTGACTGGCAGTACAAAACTGAGCCATCGGGAACAAGCTGTCTAGGTAACCTTGGAATATAGCCTTAAAATTATAATTTTACATCAAATACTCTTTATGCACACTATTTTACTCTTATTTTAGTTCCAAATTAAAAAACGACCTAAAGAGCTAAACGAGCTAAAGGCTAATATTCCATTTACAAGTATGAATTAACTTAATACTTTTTTTTAGCTATGGAAGGCGGCAGATGCAACTGGCCTCGCGGCAAAGTGCTCGGAGGCAGCTCAGTCCTCAACTACATGCTGTATTTACGAGGTAACAGGAAAGACTACGACTCGTGGGAGGCGCTGGGCAACAAGGGTTGGGGCTACAAGGATGTACTCTACTACTTCAAGAAGTCCGAAGACAATAAGAATCCCTACTTAACCCAGACAGCTTACCACAGCGCCGGAGGATATCTCACGATTTCTGAAGCACCTTATCACACACCTCTGATATCTTCTTTCATTGATGGAGGTCTAGAGTTAGGGTATATGAACAGAGACATAAACGGAGAACACCAGTCAGGTTTCATGGAGGCACAGGGTACCATCCGACGTGGCAGCCGCTGTTCAACATCAAAAGCATTCCTCAGATCAGCTAAAGATCGCCCAAACTTACACATATCCATGCATTCACACGTTACCAAAGTTATGATAGATCCACGAACCAAAGTCGCTTTTGGAGTTGAATTCGTGCGAAACAAAATGGTTTATCGTATCAGAGCACGAAAAGAAGTTATCTTGTCAGCTGGAACGATTAACTCTGCACAATTGCTGATGCTGTCAGGAATTGGACCGGCAGAAGAACTGAATAAACATAAAATACCCTTAATACAGAATTTGAAAGTAGGTAGAAATTTGCAAGATCATATTGGTTTGGGCGGCTTAGCGTTCATGGTTAATGAGCCGATTTCGATTGTAGAACATCGATTATACACAGTCGGACCACTGATGGAGTACGCTATGTTAGGAGAAGGTCCCTTGACCATTATGGGGGGTGTAGAAGGCCTAGCTTTTGTCAACACTAAATATGCTAATGCGAGTGACGATTTTCCCGATATTGAATTCCATTTTATTTCTGGCTCAACAAATTCTGATGGCGGAGAGCAGTTAAGAAAGATTCATGGACTTATGGATACGTTCTATGATGCCGTTTTTAGACCTATCAACAATATGGATGTGTGGAGTATCATTCCTATGTTGCTCCGTCCGAGGAGTAAGGGTTTCATACAACTGCGCAGCGCGAATCCGTACGATTACCCATACATTTACCCAAATTATCTGTCGGACGAGATGGATACAAAAACGTTAGTGGAAGGAGTGAAGATCGCCGTAGCTTTGTCAAGAACAAGGGCCTTTCAGAAACATGGCTCAGTTTTGAACAAGCACGTGTTTCCAGCTTGCGTGAGTATAAAGAGATATTCAGACGCGTATTGGGAGTGTATGATTAGACAATATACTTGTACTATTTACCATCCTGTTGGTACAGCGAAGATGGGACCATACTGGGACCCCGATGCGGTGGTTGATAACCAACTGAGGGTATATGGAGTGAAAGGTTTACGTGTCATAGACGGCAGCATCATGCCTAACATAGTCAGCGGGAATACGAATGCTCCTATTATCATGATAGGTGAGAAAGGCAGCGACATGATTAAAGAATTTTGGCTCAAAAGACGAAGTTCTAGGTATTATATTTAATTTTCGGCGTACAAAACCAAGATTTATCAGTATTAAAAAACGAGAGAATGTTTTTGTAAATATTTTTAGTATGGCTGAATTGTGTAATCATTTATGTTTTATTTATTGTTAATATTTATTATTTTAATTATTAATTTAATAATAATGTTAGTAGATAATAAATTATTATAAAAAAAATATGATGTGTTTGTTCTTAAGTTTGGATGGAATAATTATATGAATGCTTGGCATCAGCAATCCTAATAGGTACCTTTTATTTCTGAAATGTTCTAGTCTTACTTTCCATACTCACTAGATGGAGCTAGCGTTTACTATTGAAGCGTAGACTTGCTGAATTACAATAGGAGTAAGGCCTCTTATACACACACCGTGCAAAAATGTGTTTACATACGGTTCATTCACCGTGTGTATGCAAGGTAGTCAGTGTTGTATGGACCAATTCAATATAGAAGTTAATTAAAATACACGGTAGCACAACAGTACGTAGGTACAAACTGTGGTCGTAAATAGGTACAATGCCTAAGTATATTCATTTGTATTATTCTAGTATTTATATTTATTTAAATTATATAAGAAACTGGAACTAACCGAAGAATAAGGAGCTTATTTAAGGATTTGGTATTTTGAGTTTAGGAAAACCGTAATTGTATTTTATTAAGAACTAGCTTCCCGCCCACGGCCGCCCGCGTAGTTTCTCGGCTTTTCTATACTATATAATAAAACTATACTATATATAAAACTATTGTATACTATATAATAAATATGTATGTATTATACATATAAACCTTCCTCTTGAATCACTCTATCTATTAAAAAAAAAACGCATCAAAATCCGTTGCGTAGTTTCAAAGATTTAAGCATACAAAGGGACATAGGGACAGAGAAAGCGACTTTGTTTTATACTATGTAGTGATTCTTGTGCTAAGGTTCATTGTCAGCCTATCAGTAAGTTTGTAAAAACTGTTTTTTTTTTAAGATTTATGCAACATGGTAGAGTAAAAGTTATTAATATTGATCATAGGAATTTTGACAAACGGCGGTAGCCTAATGACTACGACGTCGGAGTTGCGATTATGGGGTTGGCTTGAATCTACATGTAATACAAGCATTTAGCTTAGTATGAGGGGTTAACAAGAATACTAGTAATGTGCGACCTACATTGCTAGTAAGCTTTTTAATAAAAAAAAACTTTGGCATTAATTAGACACTTTGTATATTGATGTTACCTAATTCGTCTTTATACAAGATCCTCGTCGTTGACCAATGAGTGTAGAATAAATGCTAAAGTAGGTCTTCAGATTCAGATGGCCTTTAATTAAGGACTCAGTGAATAAATTAAAATTGATTAAAATGTACAAGATTTTGAAAAATAATTAAAGTAAAGTTGCAAAGTAGGGCAGGTTTCGTAAGATTAAAACATATAATTTGCACATATATGATGTCGAAACACTTACACAAGCAATAATACATCTTATCCTATTGATTACATCTATTTTCGCTATATTAGGAAACGTAACGTAACTTCAAAGTTTGAAAGTCAAAGGTTATGACACTTTGACAAGATATTACATGGATGCCAATTATATGCCTCTATTCAAAAACATTAACGAGCCAATTAATCAGTTACCGCATCTTATAATACCTTGACATCCAAAACCAATTCACCATCATCAACTCATTATACATCGTCCCACTGCTGAGTAAGGGTCTCCTCTCAGAATGAGAAGAATTAGGATTCAATCCACCACACAGGCCTAATGCGTATTGGCAGACTTCACACGCCGCCGACAAAATCTCTCAGGCATCAAGGTTTCCTCACGATGTTTTTTTTTTCTTCACTATTTAACCGTGTTTTTTTTTATGGGATAATTCGGCAAACGAACAGGCGAGCCACCTGATGGTAAGTAGTCATCGCCGCCCATGGACATCTGTAATACCATAGGAGTTGCAGATGCGGTGCCGAACCTATTTAAGGAAAAGGGAGAGGAATCGGGCCTTCGGCGCGCCATACTCACCGCACGAAACGCAACAGTATGCATACTGATACTTGACGTCGATATTCTGTGGGAGGGTAGCACTTTCCCGGTCGAGCGAGATACTACTACTGCCAAATGATATAGTGTGAGAATTAACTATAAAATTAATACGCACATAACTTCAAAAGGCTTTTCAGGCACGCAAATTACTTATGTTATTTGCTTGTTTCCAAATGTCTGACATAAGTATAGAGCCTTGTGTTCAACCTGCCGTGGCTGATGCGCAAGCGCTTGTTTCACTAAGTTTGAGCAGCCCTGTATTATAACATTGTAGCATGGTACCCGCGAACGGTGGGCCATTGGCACACACGCGTCGTTGCCAAAACAGACGCGCTCGTCAAGGTCCCACGTTGCACATCTTCGTCACTGTTGGGTGCCATTGCGAAACGTTACCAATTAATTTACTAGTTTGTGTTCCGCGGCTTCGCTGCCGTGGACGAAAAAAGAATATAATCATAACTAACAGTGGTGGTTTCTTCTTTCAATGGATCTAAATACAACAGAAAGGTCAAGCTAAGCTAAGAGTTCAACTAATTGAGATAAACTGTACCGCAGCTATTTTTAATTTGCAGTTGTAGCAAACAACATTAAAAGAACTTCTGTTCAGAAGTTTTTACGCCAACCCCTAATAAACAGACAGGATTTTTTAAAATCATTTAGGTATTGGGTTCGGGGACGTTTAAAAAGTTGCTCTAATCTACCTGATTTTTTTATATCTTATGTGTACAGAATCAGATTTCTTCACAATTTTATAATAGTATTAGAACTACTATTACAATTATTATTTATTATGTTATGGTTCGTTTGTTTCATATTATGATGATATATTATTTTCATCCATCAACATTATTTATTTAATAATTCAATTATTATTATGCTGGTTTATTCCAAAATATTTGAGATAATTAACGTTGTCTGACACAATTTTTAGCTTTCCGTGCTTGCATGAAGTTGCAGAAGACTCATAAAATAATTTATTTTAAATTTACTTGTTACTTCAATTATGAAAATATAAGGACAGCTTTTGTTTACTTAGATTCAAATCTCACATGCAAAAGTATCCGAAGTCAGTACAATAATTTATATCATACTTGCAGTTATTGTTTTGGTCATGGATATTAAGCAATTAGTTCATCAGCTTATTATCCGTGCGAATGGAATCACCATTCAACCGCTCATGGGAGCTCAAAGCTGCTTAAGGATATTATAATTCAGAAAAACCTATTCAATAGAGCCTTAGAACACCCGAAGTTCCAATACAGTAACATAGAATTCCATTCCATTGTGAGATATCTGTCTATTAGTTCCATTCGATCGAACTCGCTATGAATAACTGACATCATTTCCTTACATCAATTTCATCTATTCATTTGACATCGTATATGCGTTGCTACTATCGGCAATGGCTTCTTCTTTAAATTGACACTAACTGTGCCCCGCTCCTTAGTCCGTAGTGTAATTTTAAATAGCCATAACCTTCCTTTGGGCTATCAAATGCAAAAATAAATTTTCAAATCCAACTCTACCCATAGCGCCCATCCGTGCCGCCTTTACGATCCTAGAACGTATCTTGAGTACGGATCGTAGGATCCTATCGTAATCTTTACACTGGCTCCGATCCGTTCTACAATAGACATAACAATTTATCCTACTTCAAGATTTCGTAGGTACATTTTTTTTAAAGGTTACGAGAAATTAGGGTCGCTCATTACTAATATATTGTTAACCCCTCGTTCTAAGCTAAATGCTTATATTACGAGTGGGTGCACGTCGGTAGTGCAATGGGTGGGTTTCCAACCGACAACCACATGATCGCGGTTCTGACGCCCTAGCCATTAGGCTACTGCCGCTTCTAAAAACCAGTGACTATATTATAGGCCACAAACCTGGTTCTTAATACGTATAACAAATACCTATTGGTGTTTCCTGACACACAACACGTTAACTTCCATAACCGTAGCTGCAAGGGTCACCTTGAAGACGCTGTCGATCACCGCAGCTTGCAACACCTCACCTTTGCGTGGACCTTTGAGAAATGTTGCCATATATTATTGAATCATATTTCAATGGTCGTCTATTCAGTTTTGTGGTTTGTTCGCGCATTAAGCATAGACATTATGAATACATGATGTGACGAAATCTACATAGATAGAATGTAAGAATAAAATTCGAAAAATAAAGCGCAACATGCGATTAGTTTACTCCGAAGGGTTAAGACACATTTGCTTTCCCTAGGTCAGAGTCATAGAACCCTTGAAGGGCTAGGACCTGACTTACGATGATAGACGAGCGTCAACCTGTGACTTTCCCACTTACATACTTTACATTGACAGTAGAAGTAGTAGTAGTCCCTTGCCTGGTCCCTTGGCATGTCTACATGCTAGCATGCATGGGTTGGCATGACCGGGGAAGTACCACCCTCCCACAGAATATCGACGTCAAGTAGCAGTATGCATACTGCGTGCTACTGTGTTTCGTACGGTGTGTGTGGAGTGCCTTTTCCTTTCCCTTAAATAGGCTCGGCAACCCATCTGCAACCCCTTTGGTATTGCAGATGTCCTTGGGCGGCGACGACTACTTTCCATCACCTGATGGATGGAACGATCAGGCAAGCAACCTTGCTTGCCTGATCGTTTACCGGGCTATCCCATAAAATAAAAATTAAAAATACTTATAAAAAAAAACATTTTTTTATTACATATCGGCTAATAATGTGCAAATTGTTATGAATGTTATATAAACGTTCATCCATCGTTATACAATCGAGCTGATCATTTCATTGAGTTCATCTTTAGCAGCAGCTTTCTTCCTTAAATGATGAAATGCATAATGAGGTTTTAGTGCGGTTGTGGTGAATGTCGCGAATACCATAGCCTACTGTGACTAGGTATAGGGCAAGGAAAGCAAGTGCAGTTTTTGGTTTAGTCGGTAGTCCAACATACACTGTAACTTTCTTGACAGAGGATCCATGAGGACACACACACTAAAAAAAACTTGTTGTATGGCCTGCCAGTATGTACCTAAATTAATCTTCCATTGACGGGTCAAAAAGCTAAACTTACAAGTTATGGCATGAAATATATTGACATAGTGTGTGGTCACGTACACAGACCGACACGTAGCCGGCTTAGTAGAAAAGTTGCGTCAGAGCAAGAGCATAACAACAGGCTGTTAGGATAATGTTTTGTTGTACCAGTAATAAATAAACCATAACCGAATAAATATATTTAACATTTACGCAGTTTTGACGCATTCAATAGATTGTTGAACGTGGAAGACGTAAAATAAACCACAACCCATAAGTAGGCTGGCAACAGGCTTAATTGAGTAGAGCTCCAAATTTTTTTTTAAATTCGTGATTGGCTTACAGTTGACCGTCAGCTCTTCTGATGTTAAGCGACACTGCGATCTATGATGGACGTGCTTGCCTAGAAGAAACCGGTTTACTCGTGATTTAAAGACAGTCAGATTATGTCCATCGGGGAAGTCCCACTCAGGAAGCTCATTTCAAATTTCAACGGTACGCATGGTAAAAGTGGACTTATTAGCGTTTCGTTAGGGTTTTTGGAATGTCCACCATTAAACGATGACGCTTTTTCGTACTTCTGGGCGTCCGATAGAAGAAGTGAAGTTGTGCTTGTAAATTCTACAGACTCTTCTTTCGCAAAAACGTCCTTACGTCTACGTTTAAAGATGTTTGATTCTCCGATCATTTCGAAAAGTCAAATAATTATGCATCAATATTGGCTCCCTTCAATTTGATACACACTTACTAAAGAAAAAGGCAATCCGCTCCCTTAACAGGAAATTTCATTTGGATTTTCGCAGATTTTCATTTGTAAATTACTTCCCAGAAAGAACCAATGATAAATAATAATTAATCAATGACTTTTTAAAAAAAATTATTCGTATTTCGCAAATGTAATAAATACCAACTTAATATGAAAGGAAAATAGATTTCCTTATATCGTAATGTAGGATTAGCAATGAAATGTTGGATTAGATTGTATACTACGTAATCTTTCGAGACGGATAAATCACTGCTTGATTTATGATTCAAACAGACACCATTTTTGTGGGAATCATTATTATTTAGACAGACTGCCTCATTAGTCTAATGGTCGTTAACGACTGCTACACTCGAGATCCTGAGTTCGATTCCCAGGTCGAGCAGTGTTATTAGGTTTTTCTATGAAGAGCTGCTCGGAATCTGGATTAGTGCCCGGTTAATGGCAATAGGCTCTCCCCCTATGACATGGTTCCTAAACATACCGGCAAAGTGTGGGTGTACATTCGTACACCTCCGCCAATCACCTGCGTGATAGTATGATGGTACATTATTATTTAGAATATTCTATTCATACATTATAACCATAGCTTATAAATCGCCCGCATTAGTAGGGTTATTATTCGCACGTTGCTACCTTGAGGTGTCAGTCATTCATTTTCATTGGCCCAGTAATTTTACTGCATACATTACCCTTCACACCGGAACATTATAATGTCAGCACCAAACTGCTAAGCGGCAGAATATTTAGCAATATGATAATTTTTGAGTAACAAGCTGAGAGATGGACTGATTTTAGTCTAGTTCTAATCTAGAAAAACAAAACAATTAACAGGTCCTTCGCGAGCAGATAACTCTGGTCTTAATGTTGCATTATCATGATAATAGTGCATATAACGTAATTGTAGGAAACCCCCAAATCTATTGTCAAAAGCTTAGAATACATAATGACAGATCAATAATTATGGATTATGAATTATCGGATTCTTACAGAAGACCATGGTTTAAATTGGTCTCCAAAGCATAGAAACTCCAAGAATAGAATATGATCACCCATACATACAAGGAAGCACAGCAGACAGTTGTCATTTAGCGACGAGCCTATTGTATCTGTCTGTGCTATAATTACTTCATGTCGTAACATTCGTTTCGAAGGCGGCGCTCGTAGGTGCGCAGACGCATCACGTATACTACCACTCATCAGATTTGCAAACTTTAGTCTTTCGAAACCGACTCGTCTCAATTTCTTTGCTTACAATTTTATTATTGCGTTATCGCAAAAAATATTTGGTAATATATTGAGGAAGGATTTTTTCTGCAAATTAAAATGTCTTCACGCAATACTGCTTATTATTCTAGTTGCAAGCGCAGCTATCTTGATTTAATTGTCCTGATTTCGATTACCAGGTCAACCAGTCTTATTGGGTTATTTCTTTTTGGATATCCTCAGTAGCAGGATCGGAGTTTGAATTTGAGCAATGGGCTCACCCTGTTTTACATCGGACATGTTGGTGTTCGCACGGCTACACATCAAGCTATACAAATCCGGTATCGACTGACCTCGCATTGTAAATGGCATGCTTTCCGCACGTTGCGATGCCAGCCTATACTCGATTTGTATAGCTTGATGTGTAGCCGTGTGAACATCAGTATCATCTTCACATCTGCCTTACCCTTTTGGGAACCCAAGAAAATACTCGCACACTAATTACTTTGAATGTAATAACATTTTCAACTCTGCATCAGTTTTTGGTGTGTATGCAACCTTAGGAGAGACTGAAATGAAAAATAAAAACCTATGAACATAATATATTAAGCAATTTAAGGTTGATTAGTTCTAACGGCCTCACGGTAAATCTACTTTCGTTTGTAGCACCTTGACTTCAAATCCTGTTGTAAAGTCTAGTACGAGTATCTCTTAGTAGTACGATCGCATGATATGGATGCATTTAGGACATTAAGCACTTGGCCTTTACCTATTCGTTCTGTGAGGTATCTATTGGAAACTTGTTAAACGCTGTTATTAACTAAACTGCTATTAAATAACACTGAATTTACATCGGAATATCGTAAATTTTAACTGTAGATATGCCAAGTCTGGGTCAAAATTTCAAAACGAATTCATACGGAAATGAATTCGTTGTCTGTCACAGATAATTTGAAAAGAGCTGATTTGTTTGAACCTCATATATTTCGCAGAGAAATCATTCAAAGGTCCCATTTATCCAAAGTAGATAACACATTTTGAAGAATTGCCCATGCAGACAGGAGGGCTGAGTGTATTGAGAACCGATTGACCCCAAAGAACAAAAACTGGCTGACGAAATTAGATATTACGCTGTGAGACTGAAAACTGTGTGCCATCCAGCAATAGAGCCGTAAGATAATACGATGGAGGAACGAAGGAACGAAGATGGAGGGGTAGAGGGAGACCAAAGAAGAGATGGATGGATTGTGTGAAGGCAGATATGATAGTAAAGGGATTGAATGATGAAATGACGACGGAAGAGAAGGACAGGCTGCGACGACCCCAAATAAATTGGGACAAGGGCAGGAAGATGATGATTATGCAACCAATACAAAAGAAACAAAGATCAGGGATATCATTCGATGGACTCATAGGTCTCAAATTTGAATCTGAGCTCAGAATTTCGAAATCATATGCATAAGTAAAGGAAAATATCGTGAGGAGACATACTTTCTAAATGGCTAGTTTCAATATCAAATCCATCAGTAAATTATCTTACTAGAGATAGGGTCTTATCATATGATCTCAAGTAAATAAATCTACTGTGGGATTTGTTATTGAAAACGACCGTAAGTCAAAATGGGACTCATAACTCTCGACAGCTTAATGTGTGCCCGATGTTGAAAGCGCCTTTTTCCGATCATCCATCCTACTTAATATAGGTACCATAAAAATCGTCATTACATTCTTCTATCAAATGCGCATTAAGCTCCAAGGTTACTATTACTACTACAATCAATTTACGGTACCAAATGAGTCATGTCGTTACGATAAGATTGCTCAACTGCATTAAAATGTCGATTGCTAATCCATTGTAATTATGCGCAAGTGTAAAATATTACCTAGCTTCTTTAGGTCGGGCAATTGACGATCAGTCATTACTGGGCCTGCTATTAATATTACATCCACATAAAAGAAACAAAACATATAATACTATCACGCCTGCATTCCCAGAAGGCGGTAGTGTACTGATTAACTCCTCTATGTAGGTATTGCTGTAAGTCTATTGCTGTTAACTGGACACATATCCAAATCCAAGTATTCTGCTGAAAACGTCATGTAAATGACCCGATACTGCTCATTGTGTGAAGAAAACCCAGGACCGTATGATCAGCAGTTTAATCTAGTTGACCAGTGCGGAAGTTTTTTAATCAAAGTAAACAAAAATATAATCACCCCTACTATTATTTTGGTAATCCTAATCCACAGCTACCACCTAAGTTCCTCAGAAAGCATCTAAAAATGGACCCATCACACCCATTGAACAGTCTATCATTCTAAATCACAATTAGTCTATTAACATTGACCGCAGTGGTCCGCAACTGGTGGTTGTGCAAGCGGTGTGGGCGCGGGCGCACGCGGGCCGGCGCGCGCGCAGTCCGCAGGTGAATGGGAACCCACATGGTGTCGTGTTGTCGTGAACAGTGAACCTCTTACTAGTGCTGTGCTTGTTTTTTCAGGTATTGTTACATTATAATTCTCCATTGCGATTTCTAGAGCGAAAATCTCATGGTTCATTTGTGTGAATTATAGTAAGAAAAACACCATAGAAGTGAATTTGTGCGGCAATGTTGAGGAATTCAGGTTTGCGTGTGAAATTGAGGAGTTAGAAACATTATAATAAGTAATTTAGTAATTTGTTTAATTTGACATAATTATTTTATCATTAATCTAAAGTAACTTGGTTGGACCAAAGTGCAATAGGTATATAATATATCTATACATTGGCAAATTCAAAAACACTTTCTTCGTTCGTCGAAAAGAACGTAATGAAATTTGAACCTAAATCTGATCAGAATATTATTAGAACACCACATTACTATCGCGCGTCAATTATGGAATCATATTGAGCTTTTCATTTCACAAGACTCACATGTAGGAAAATTGCAAATTATCTATGCCTAGTTCGATATCTAATGTTCATCTTAAAACTGCTTCTCTCTCGTTCTTATTATTTTAGGTTGATTTACAATAAACTTTTATTATTATATATTTATTTTTGTCATTTAAAGCTTACATTTGTGTCTGGGTTCACGGCAATATGCTCGCCCCCTATAACATGTGTGATACGTACCGATTAGCTATGGGGTCACAATACCTCTGCCTATCCCGCCCGGAATACAAGTATGGTTGTATATATTTTACTAGGAGCTGAAATTTTCTTGTTTTAGAAAAAGGGAAACTATGTTGAAATATAACATAGGTAGTGCGCTAGTTGCTTGAAGCTAGTTCTTAGTATTGATAAAAATATATTTATATTCATTATTCATTCATCATATATGATGAATTATATTATCATTCATCTTTCAGAAATTCCTCAGAACATTAAAGTTGTCTATCTTTCTACCTTAGTGCTGTATATCTGTGTTAGACACACTATCGCGAAAACTGTATCTTAACTCATCAATTTTCTGATTTTCCGCACGGAAGTAGACGCCTATGCTTGTCAAACACTTTACAGCAGCAAACATACAGCTTTACTGGGCAAGAACCCATCCTATGTTCAGTGAAATCCTCTTAAATCAGCTATAGACTTAAGTATATCATATTTTTTATTCAATAATTTTCGGTAATTCTAAGTCTTGATTTTTTAACTCTCTTTCATACTGGCAAGGCTTTTCATGGATTGTCCTCAACTTGAGGACTCTCCTCATTGAATCATAAATATCGAAAGGACTTGAACTTGACTTGAAAAGCCTTTGAAAACACCTATGTAAAATACAGCCTCAATTGTCCGAATGATACCGTGAGATACAGGTGTCGTGTATATGTACCATTGACCGTTAATTAGAATAGTTAATGATTAACTCATCATGCACGGCTTCTTTAAAACATGTTTAAGATTTGAGTCAGGGTTAGATTTAATATTACATAAAAGGGGATTTATCTAATGGTGAAAAATGATTAAGAGTTACGTTTTGTATATTAAATAAAAAATATTATTTGTAGTATAACAACAAAAGTATTACGGAAGCGAAGCATAACCCAGCCAAAATATTACGTACATCTTGAAACTTAAGTCACATTAATTAGGTATAAACATAAGAAACTTAAAAAAGTGTAAAGGGCGGGTTCAGGATAAAATAAAAAGGATTTAATCGGAACCTGACTGCCTCATTAGACTAAAAATTTTATCAAAAACTAAAACTAAACTATCATTTAACTGATTTTAATCTGTCACGATTTCGCGAAAGATAAGACAGCGAGCGTACTAGCTATCCCGGCCGGTGATGTGCTCCCCTTGGGATATTTTGCATGGCTTTACTTATCAAGAATAATCGGCTACCTACTTGCTTTTATAATTCGGTTCAATAAAATAATCTAAGTTTTTATAGGCGATACAAATAATCTTTACAAACTGTTAAATTCTCCGGAAACAAACAAAAAGTTAATGAACCACTCTCGTTTGAAATGCTTAACAAAGGAACGCGTAAGTAATATTGTTAGTTCAACGGCCTGAGTGTCGTGGTAACCTACATCTGTCAACTATTGTCAGTACTCTGACCATAACAGTAGTTTATTTACTTTGGTATGTACGTAATTAATCATTACAAGTAACGACTTGGATTTTTATATGTTAAGGGAATGTAAAAGTGACTGCATGTTGTACGGCGAAATTGCAAAAGTGGCCCGAAATGTTATTACTGGATCGGACAATGTAATTAATGGCTTAGTGGTCATAGAGTCGAGTGTACCTAACCAGAAGACGCAGGTTCGAACTTTATAATCATAGCATGCAAATGCATAAAAAATACAAAAAGATAGTGTTATTAGGCTAAGGTTGGACTACGTTTGACTATGTCACTATACATACAAACACTGGGTCTATGGAGTCTCCACAAAGAGCAAAATTCAATGAACAAATTCCATCAAACATAGTTACCCTCGTCAACGAACACGAGAATGTCGAGCCCGTTCGCACATGAAAACTTACATTACATTTCTTGGGCTTTTGCATCACAAAATTGACAAGACGTCTGCCAACCATCCTGGAGTTTGTATTTTCGTCTATGGCAAAGGTATAACCCCCATTACATTAAACTAAACATACATATTTGCTGCGGGTGTAAATCAATACAGCAATGGACATGCTGCTGCGCTGCCTACCGTTAGGGAAAAGGGACGAAAAGGAGAAAGAAGGGGGCTGAGGTAGAAAGTAGATCTCCAGCGTTCCACACTGACCCATCGAAACGCAACAGTATGCGTACTGCTACTTCCGATTCTGGAACGCAGGAGGCCCATTCCTCCCTCGGTCCACTTCCTTCTCCTTTTCTCTTTCCCCTCCCTTTTCCTTTACAGGGTCGGCAACACGCGAGCGATACCCCTGATGTTGCAAGCAATCGCTTACCAACAGGAGGGCCGTGTGTTTGTTTCCAAAAAAAATAATCCTCTTTTCCCAGTCTTCCCCGGTCATCCCATTCATAATCAATTTCATCATCATCATCGTCAGCGCAGCATGGCTTTTACTTCCATCAATCCCTGCCAGCCGTCACCTCGTCATTATAATTCATAATTCCCGAAGAAGAGCATAGGCGAACATTGGTACAGGCGAGTAAGAGTAGCAGTAAACTTCTGATTAGACTTATATCAAAAAACATCCAAATCATACATCATAAGGTCTGAAAGAGCGCTGACTACTTATTTACTGACTAGATGCGTTAGTGTGGTAATGACAAGTAACGTATGTTTCTGGGTCAAACAGCTTTACCTCATACGTCCTTGATAACGAAACATATTTTGACACGAGATCAGAATACTGTTCATTCACCGCATCGTATATTACTAAAATGATGAAATATCTACATTTATACTAATATTGTACAGAGAAAAGATTTGTTCCTTTGGAATTGCCAAACTTTGAAACTAGGTACTGTTATTTTAGTGAAGGAAAAAATTGTTGAGATAAAAAACAAGAACGTTTGGCAAAAGAAAAAGTATTTCAATATAAAAACAGAAGTGGGAAACGTAAGCTTACCAACCTTTCATTAATTAAAATATTTTTTTCAAGTTTCTCAAAAGTTATAAATTTTGAGACGGTTCATGAAATTTCTCAGATTTCGTCCAGAAATCTGGACATTAAACTTTCATTAAGTTACTATGATATAAAAATGAAAAGCAACTCTAACCTGACACCAATTCCAAATAAAAAAAATGCAAACGGAACGAAAGTAGGTGCCCAAAACAGAAACCTCCAAAAAGTTTAAAATGTAACCGGTTACCCAACTCATTTTGTAAAAGTGAAAAGAAAAGAAAAATTTATTTTAAGCCTTGTGCACATTATAAAATAAATAAGACCTACGTTTTAGCAGTTCTAGTGTTGCTGCTACACATTCACGTTATCAACCAGTGACAGAAAGGAGATGGCCAAAATGTGCCCCAGAGTGTACACAAATAAATGTATTGTAACGCATTTTAATAAAAAAAAACACGAAATTAAGAATAACTATTTACAGCTTATAGCAGCGGTCGAAAATAAATCATAATTAAAAGTATTTTTCTGTTTTATTTCACTTTAAAGTACCCTCAATGTTGCCATACAAAATCCACAAATTCAAAAGAAGGGAAAAACTAATTATAAGGGAAGAACGATAAAAAAACAATTCGTAATCTATAATGTAATAAACATTTTTTTATGTTTTTTAATGTATAAATGGTCCATCCATGGTCCAACTCCAGACCATCTATCACTGAATCATTTCACACAATAATCTAAGTGCAGGATTATTTCACTTTTGTGCTGGCAGCACTCAAGTTACGCCGTCAAATGTCAAAACAGATTTGACAGTTTAACACATTTGCTTCCGTCTACCGCTTTTTGATTTTTGTTGTGTTGTGCAGCCATCTGATATCCAACCTCTAAAGATCTCTAGCGATTATTGTAACCGCAGCTCTAGTTGTATTGATGGCGAATCCGTGATATTTCGGATGTGATAAAATTTATAATTCACTTCCTTTTAGTATTATACAATCAGTAATATTCTTAAAATTAATTACAATGTTACTATTATTTATTAAAAACCATAAAAAAAACTATTTTGTATATGTACCTCTATTATAGATAATGTTTTCCTTTATGTAATCACTTGAAATATTAGGTTGTGAAATACATAATATAATGATGCTATTAGGATGGATAGCATGAAGGAATCTCAATTCCCAATTACCTTTAATTGGGGAAACCAATACATTCATCGATCATGTAATCAATCATTATGTTTTAAAAAAATACAATGAAATCTAATGACTATAATTTAATTAGTCATACTTATAAAAATCGTAATTATTAAAAAAAATAACGTATAGTGAAAGACGAGAGTGGGTTCCAATTAGAAACATCCAGATTTCAACATTGTTTTGACAGTTTGACAAGTTCTAATCTGCATATGATTTCAAGAAGTCAAGGGTACGTGAAGGGTTGTTTATTAATGTTTATTTCATTCATCACAACTTGTTAGATTTAACAGTCCTCTTTTATATTATAATGTCATTTTCAACAGCTACAAAAAGAGGGCGTCATAACCACCTCTTTTTGCAGTCGAATCACAATCATAACTGTCGTATCGGTATAAAAGCTTACATAACGTGACCTTAATACTCTGATGTCTGTTCGCTCTCACGTCTGTAGCGACACTGAGAACTGAGACGGGTTAAGAATGTCGATGCAACGGCGCACGCGCACTGCACCGGACAGTGAAAGTACTGCGCAGGAGTAGATGAATTGCTTCTTAGCAAGATGAAATTGTTTGTTTTAACACTATTACAGTTTATTATTATATAGTTTGTATTCTATCATTTCTATCAGTCCATGTTGTGTATACATATTCGAAGAATGAACTAGGTAACTACACTTGGTAAGGTCGATTACAATGTAAATTGCAATTACTGTCATTTTTGTTGCGTAGTTATGAAAGTATACATATTTATTTTGTTGCAATAATTGCTAACTTGATTAAAGTAAATTACGATGAGCACTATCAAATTAACTTAATTCCGGTAAACTGGACGCTTTAACCAAGAAAACTGCGAAATGTCGAAATTGTCTCCACTTTATCCGTCATCGTGAAAACGCTTAACATACGTTATTTTTTTATCATCATCATCAACAATTTACTATAATGTTATCTCATTGCTGAACACGGGCTCTCCTCTCAGAATGAGAGTGATAAGACTTAATACACCAGGCTGGCCTAATGCGGGTTGACTTCACAAACCCTCGACATAATATCTCGGCCATGTAGGTTTTCTCACGATGTTTTCCGTACAGCGTACGATACAGTAACTATTTACGCCAAATACTTACAGTAAAATAGTGCAAGATTGTATACTCGACTACACATACAGATCCAATAATACCCTCATCTCGAATTGTACGGAAAGCGTTTATAAACCGAAGTCAATCAATACTAGATTAATATAGCTTAATGTGTAGCCGTGCGGTCGGTTTTTATAAATAAAGCCTTAAGCTTTTATATGGCGGACGAAAAGAAAAAGGTATTTGAAAATAAAATGCACTAGACAATCAAGCGCTAGCCATTAAGGAACAAAACTCATAATAACTAATGTGCTTGGAACCGTGATGGTCTCAGTCAATAGGATCGGTGTAGCAATCGTTCACCAAGGTGCTATGCTCGGCCCGGTTCTCACAGCATGATGCGGATCAACGATAAAGATTATAACAATGATTATTTGTTACGTAAGTTACGTTTCCTGCAATGAATTTTAAAATTACGGTTGTTGGTTGAATGAGAGTGATTAATAATAATTATTATCGATGAGGTCCTGTTCGGCGTCTATTTTCTATCAAGGTAAATTTCAATAATTGTTTACAGGCATGACAGGCATTTACCTATTATTCAATTAGAATAAATATATAAATTATACATCTTATTTTTTTATTCTTGTATCTATGCAATACTCATTCAATTGTCGTTATCATGTCATAGAAATGTTCAATACTAAGCTGAGCCTCTCTCTCTCTCTCTCATTTAAGAGCTCAGCTCTTGTCGGTGGAGCACTCGCCACTCGTCTCTATTCTCTGCCTTCTGTTTGACCTCTTGATACGACTGTACTCCCACTTTTTCCTTCACTTGTTCAATAAAAAAAATTAACAAGCTGATCCTGTACCTTATAAATTTAAATTCAATAAAAGCCTATAAAGGATTCTACCCGTTGTACTCAACAGACACTTGTCTAGAGCAAAACTACTTAAATAAAATTAGACTATCATCATCATTATTACCGACCTATTTTAT
This sequence comes from Subacronicta megacephala, assembly GCA_958496365.1. Lineage (NCBI taxonomy): Eukaryota > Metazoa > Arthropoda > Insecta > Lepidoptera > Noctuidae > Subacronicta > Subacronicta megacephala. The sequence goes on from OY292534.1 coordinate 8,376,324, forward strand.
TATTTACTGCTGAGCGGTTACGGCCTACTCTCAGAAAGAGTTTATGTAATAATCAACCACTCCACTCTGATCTACTACCTACAGGTTGGCTAATGTCCCGTTTAAGCACACCTATATGTAATTGATTTTAATAATAATCCAGTTTTTTTAATATAATTAAAGGGTTTATGTAATAATCAACCACTCCACTCTGACCTACTACAGGTTGGCTAATGTCCCGTTTAAGCACACCTATAATTAAAATTGTTTTTAATCCAGTTTTTTTTAATACAATTAACACGGTAAGTGTTTATGTGTAAACATATGTAAAGAAGACTATGTACATTTAAGGTGACGGATTGCGTTGTCTTGCATAATATACGCAGTTACGTCAACTGCTTCAAGCACTATCTTGCATCCGTTATATCCGCAAAGGCTGGACAGACTTGCCATTGTTTCTCTACCAAGCGTATATTTTTTTAAAACCTGCAGTGCAATCGACGCATTTGATGAATGTTACTATGATTCACTTAAAAAAATTGCTGACCAGCTGCTATGAATTGATTCCAGAGGAATTACTAAAAAAACTTGCGTTCTTGGCTCCCCTGATATTGGTAGAGCTGATGAATTAGGTTGCGAAAAGCAAAATGGTAAATTTCGATGTTGTTTAAATTCTACTAACCGTGCTAAGTGATACCATGATGGATATTTTAAAACCCATCCCTATGTGACTACTAACAACATCTTTCAATTACTCGTAATATTATTAACATTAGAAAACTACTACCGGAATTTGCTACGAATTCAATTGTAGTATCTTTTAAATTGACAAAAGGTGCATCTTCAAGGAAGGAACTCTTGTCGTATATAGCCTTATGACCTCCATTAACGAAACTGGTTGCATACTCGCTATGATGCAATGGTGGGAATTTTGAGCGGCTCTGTTGAATCATTAAACAGGATGCATGTTATGTACTTACAGTTGAGTAAACTCGTAAAACATAAGTCAAGATAGAGATAAACACTTCGAAACACTTAGGTTACCCTTTCCACATTATTTTTTGGGGTTGAATTCGAGGCTAACCAGATGCGGCAGGATATCACTGCACAAAGCGATTAATATTAGATTAAAGATAGAGACCGTCATTAGACTTTTGATAGTTAGACCCAATTGATAGGATATCCTAAAAATAAACTTTTATCAGCTGCTTGTAGTAACAATGTTCATTCATATTCTTTTATCGACCAGTTTTATTTTTAAATGTCGAAATCCTCATGGACTTCCGCTCCCCGGGGAATACAACTTGGTGTGCCGTATACCTACCGACTCATCCTCGTCACTTATCTAATGACAAGTCGCGACAATCGCAGTTTAACCGTACATTTCGATCGCTGAGCGCGGTTTTTATTAAGTCACCAGTGCTGTGGAAACTGATACATTCAGACTATTACAATCTAACGTAAGAAGAAGGTACTTTAGAGATATAGTAGATGGTAGTACATAGGATACATGATAACTGCCAAATGACTGTGTCGATTTCAATGCGGCTCCTTTAGCATTGGAGACAGTCAGCTGTTTTTTATTATTTATATTTATAAGAAACAATATCTTTCTGTCTGTAATCATTTATCTAGAGCAAGACAAGCCTTACTTTCTTTTACTCTGAATTGTGAACCAGCGACAACGCAATCATTCCACTTCCGAGAATATTGGAAAATGTCCAGTTTCGTATATTGCACCCTGCCCTTTTTCGGCTCGACTTTCGTTAATCAGTTGTGATATAAGAATTACATAAATATGAAAGTTGAACACAACCCTGTTACAGTTATTGCACTTAAAAAAACATAATTAAGCTTCTTGATTTTGTATTCATATAAAAAAAAAGAGAAAAACGTGTAACTTATAAACAAATTATAAAATAATATGAGGTAGGTACCCCACACGAGGAATTCGTTAACCATAGAATAACGGTATGCCTTTAAAAAAAATCTTGCCTCATATCTTAATCTTCGCAAAGACGTAATCCATAGTCATTAATATTATTATCAGCAAATTATGTAGATATCTATTGATTTTATAAGTAACATCATTCACTATCCGTTTATTATTCTACTGCTGTGTATAAGTCTCCCTTGAACCATGCCATTTGCCTTAGACTTGCGACTTAAGTAACATGATTCTATAATTTCCAGATACCAATGATGCAACATTGAACAATAATGGGAGTGGTATCTGTAGCCACCGCGGCCGCCAAGTCGGCGCTTGCGATAGGCGGCCTGAGCAAGCTCAGCTTCATCCCAGCTATGTTAGCAGCCATGGCTTATTTTAACTACGAACTTCTCGACCCTGAACAAAGACCCTTTAACCAAAAGTACCTTAGAGAGAAATACGATTTTGTGATTGTTGGAGGAGGTTCAGCAGGATCGGTTTTGGCTAATAGACTATCAGAAGTTGAAGGCTGGAATGTACTGCTTCTAGAAGCAGGAGGTCATGAAACGGATATAAGCGATGTTCCTTTACTGTCTCTGTATTTACATAAGAGTAAATTGGACTGGAAATATCGGTAAGTGAAAGCTTATTATCTTTAAGATCATTTGCTTTTAAGTGCTTTATAAGTGTCAATTATAGAAATAATATGTTTTTTCTTATAATGAAGAAATATATTAAGAAATAGATCTATTACTATATATAACACAGTTTACAACCGACTTCAAAAAGGAGGTTCTCAATTCGACTGTACTTTTTTTATGTTTGTTACCTCAGAACTTTCGTCTAGGGGAACCGATTTTGATGATTCTTTTTTATTTGAAAGCTGGTGTATCCAGTATTTTCAAAGTTGGAATAGGTCTCGTCTCGTTTAATACCTAGTCGTTGGATCTGTTCTCGCATTTACGATTCATCTATAATTTCCAGAACCCAACCTCAAGATACAGCTTGCCAAGCTATGATCGACAAGCGCTGCGCGTGGACTAAAGGCAAAGTTTTGGGAGGCTCCTCAGTCCTGAACACTATGCTCTACATCAGGGGTAACAAACGAGACTTCGACCAGTGGGAATCGTTTGGCAACCCTGGCTGGGGCTACGAAGACGTCTTACCTTACTTCAAGAAATCAGAAGATCAACGAAACCCGTACTTGGCAAAGGACACACGACACCACTCGACTGGTACCCATCATTTCATTACATTCATGCTATTAATTCTAATATAGTGGATTAACTGACTAAAAGAATAACTGTTCTTTTTTCAATTCCAGGGGGATATTTGACTGTACAAGATTCACCGTACAACACGCCAATAGGAGCAGCGTTGCTTCAAGCAGGAGAAGAGATGGGATATGACTTTGTTGACGTAAACGGAGCTCAGCAAACTGGCTACGCATGGTATCAGTTCACAATAAGAAGGGGAACAAGGTGTTCTGCCGCAAAAGCGTTTCTAAGACCTGTCAGGCTACGCCAAAACCTTCACATCGCCCTTTTCTCACACGTCACTAAAGTACTAATTGATAAGGATACTAAAAGGGCTTACGGAGTCGAATTCATTAGAGATGGACAGAAGCAGGTTGTTTATGCGAGAATGGAAGTAATATTATCGGCTGGTTCAATTGCCTCTCCACAGTTACTCATGCTGTCAGGAATTGGACCCGCAAACCATTTGCAAGAAGTCGGAGTAGATGTGATCCGAGATTCTCCTGGAGTAGGGAAAAACTTGCAGGACCACATTGCAGTTGGTGGTATTATATTCCGAATAGACCACCCAGTCAGTTTAGTTATGAACCGACTTGTCAATATAAACTCGGCTTTGCGCTATGCCGTCACTGAAGATGGACCCTTGACGTCGAGCATAGGTTTGGAAGTTGTCGCATTTATAAATACGAAATACGCAAACGCTACCGAAGATTGGCCCGATATTGAGTTTATGATGACATCATGTTCAACTCCATCAGATGGCGGCACACAAGTAAAGAGGGCGCACAGTCTTACCGACGACTTTTACAATGAAGTATTTGCTGAAGTAAATAATAAAGACGTATTTGGCGTCTTCCCTATGATGCTGAGACCAAAGAGTCGTGGATTTATTAAACTACGAACCAAGAATGCTCTGGACTATCCGATTATGGTACACAATTACTTGACGCATCCTGATGACGTTGGCGTTTTGAGGGAAGGTGTAAAAGCTGCAGTAGCCGTAGGAGAAACAACAGCCATGAAGAGATTTGGAGCTAGATTTCATAGCAAGCCATTGCCAAATTGCAAGCATCTTCCTCAATTCACAGATGAATACTGGGATTGTTACATTCGCCAGTACACTATGACAATTTATCATATATCTTGTACTGCAAAGATGGGGCCATCTGATGATCCGATGGCAGTCGTAGACCCTCGATTGCGTGTCTACGGCATTGAAGGACTTCGTGTAATTGACGCGAGTATTATGCCTACTATAACTAATGGTAACATCAACGCTCCGGTGATGATGATTGCTGAAAAAGGCGCTGACATGATCAAAGAAGATTGGTTACCAAAACCTGTCAAAAAACGAAGAACTCGCAGATCATCAAAGTGTGCTATGTTAAAACAGCTAGCCTTGAAAGGTAACAGGATGAAGAAATACTGCAGGACTGAAAGATGAAAGCAGTGAGAAGTACTTAGACAAATTTAAAGCCATATTTTAGATGTAAAAGTTGTACAATTGAGTATACCAAAATGGTAATATTAGTTTGAGTTGGGGTAAGCAGGGCAATAGAAATTATATTTCTAGACGCATAGATTATAGTTTTTGCATTATTCCTAGTACTTGTAAGGGACTGTTAAGTTTAAATAGGTTATGTACGAAGCTTACCTCATTGTGAAGTCTCTGTTACCGTAGACAGTTCTAGTCTTTATCAACAATATTAAATAGAATATATAATTCAGTCATAGAGGACATCACATTTTTGCTACATTCTTAGTCTAATTTAGCCTTGAAACACAAGCATAAAATTTTATGCAAATCTGCAGTTAGTGCAATGGTTATCAACGTTGATATAAGGAATTACTTTTAATACTGTAATTATTGTAAATAAAAATATTACATATTATAATAGTATTTCTTTTTTACTTTATTTCAGTAATGCTTTTACGGCTTATTAATTACCAGGCATGGCTCGATTCAAGTATTTGCTACTATGGAAATATTTGATGAAACATACCATCACGCCTGAATTCCCCAAAGGGTTAGGCAGAGGTGTACCTACTTATGTACACCCACATTTCGCCGGTATGTTTGGGTCCCAGGTAATAGGGGGCGAGCCTATTGCCATTAACCTATTGTGGCCATTAACTCGTTACCGGAATCTTTGTTCCCTGAGACCTACAATTTGGGTATCTTCAAGACGAGAGTGAATAGGTACCTTCTAGGCAAGCGCGCTCCATCGTAGACCATTTCTATGCTTAACATCAGGCAAGTTGTAGTCAAGCGTAAGCCAATCAGTGATAAAAAAAACGGGCTCAAATCCAGACACCGAGCTGCTACTGAGACTTTCATAGAAAAACCCAGTGACACTGCTCGACCTGGGGATCGAACCCAGGACCTCTAGCATAGCAGTCGCGGTTAGGACCACTAGACTAATGAGGCAGTCTTTAATGAGAATTTATGTTTAAGACGTTTATTTCTCTTTAAGAATAACATTTCATTTATCAGAGAAATACAAGGATATCTTATTCTATGGTTCGGTCATATTAACAGGTGCCGGAACACGTACGTAGGTATCCATATTACACTAAGAAATATAATAATAGATAGGTAATTAAGTAATCTTAACATATTTCAAATATAAACAGTTTAGTATGAAGATGTTATCACTACGCAAATAATAAAAATAACAGAAAGAACAAAAAAAAACAGATTGTAGGTAGTATTAAAACAAATTGTCAACATTGCACAGCCAAGACTGGTTTAACGCGATGCATCCCAGAGTGACGTTACAACGACGACTTCTATTAAGTATCGGAACTCACTTGCCAACACCGCGGATTGAGATAGCAATTAGAATTTAAAATATTAGAGCGCACCTAAATTGAAGTTTCATCCCAGGCACCTTGCGCTACTCTACCTAACCATAGGTATTTTTGCCTATTTACACAGTAAGTTATTGATATGTAAGTAATTAAAAACAAAAGCCACATTGAGGTATTCGTCTGTTATCAATTAACATTTAGAACCCACAGCAATCTGTCTGTTACCTTTGAAGGCGGCAGTGTCTGTCCGACTCGTTCAGACTTAAAAAGTGGCGGTAGCCTAATGGCTAGGGCGTCGGACTAGCGATCATGTGATTGCTGTTTAAAACCCACCATTGCACTACCGACGTGAACCCACTCGTAAAACAAGCATTTAGCTTAGTACGAAGGGTTAACAAGATTACTAGTAATGTGAGACCCACATTGCTAGTAAGACGGCTTTGCTAGTAAAACTGCGGTATTTAGCTTTTTTTTTTTAAGTAAAAAAAAAATATGCTAAAAACCGCAGTTACCTTCTCTTTCCCTATAGTCACGGTCATGGGATTTGTGAAATTTACCACAACCATAGCTAATCCTTAGAAATATTCTAATATGAATCATACATAGGTATTTTGCCGTTTATCATAGTCAGTTGTGATTTTTTTAGAAAAAATGGTAATTGATAACTGACCAATATCAATACACGTGACAAAATTACTTAATGGCAACATCTACGTATGCGTAAACACGTAGGGGCAACAACATGGTGAACACCACAGAATAGACAGAATATTCACATTACGAAAATATATTTATCACGATCACAGACCTAAATCTAACTTTAGGTCTGTGATCACTATACTTACAATACGTAGACGGCGCCCTCTATCAATATACTGCCAAATTATCATACAACATACGAGTTCCAGTGGTACGTAAGCAATTCAACAAGTTATAACTTAGAGTAGTTTGGTTATTTAATTATAGATGGAGCTGTTCTTGGAATTGAGCATAATTATTTTTAAACTTGGGGCAATGATTTCGTAAATTGAAACGCAAGCCTAAAGATGAATTTTATCATTTTGTATTTGCATAAAACTGTGTGACTTCCAGTGACTTTAGATTTTGCTGAACCCTTAAGGCGGATCTCAGTCCAGCCAGAGATAACTCCATACAACCTCACAAACTTTACCTATTTATAATATTAGTATAGATAAAATGAGAACCCTAGTTCAAATAAACTAACAGTATCAAAATAACAGCTTTGTCTCAAGGCAGCCAGCCACGAAAGCCGTATATCATTCATAACTTCCTGAAAATTTAGATTACACCATATATGACATATTGCAATACTAAGCTTATTGGAATTACATATTGCAGGATGATTATAATAAAATTAATAAAATATTGAGTTCACGTCCCAGTTACCTGATAAAACCATTTTTATTTTTGTCGCTCATGACAAAGATTATTTTAAAACAGCATTTCCTTGACTTCTGAATAGTTTTTAAATTAACCGTAATGGCAAGTCGCCAAGATTATGGGTATTTATTATTTAGTAGAGTAAAATTTCGAACATAATTGTATAAATTGTTTGCAAAATAAATAGAGCCTTTTCTGTTTTCCCAACAGAAAAGCAATAGAGCTAAATCTAGCAACTTTAATATAGACACCAAGTACCGCTGAGGACGATGGAAGTTTAAACCTACAAGATTGTCCAAAACAACCTAGCCCTAGGCTCGACAGCAAGCTGCTCTGGATAATGTTTCCACTACCGCCTGGACGATTATAGCACAACTCACAAGGACACGAAAGAAGATGACAATTATTAGAACCTAATATAATTGGTGCCAGAGATACCTTCAGTGAACTTTCATTATCCATTGATAACACTTTGAATCATAAACTATGTAAAAAGATTACTGCTACATTGGCCGGACTTTGGTGACGTAACATGGCTTACAAAGCAAACAAGACAACAATAAGTATTATGCACCGTCATCGTGCAAGTCCGGTAATGTTACGAGGACGGGTTGCGTAATGGTGATACTCATTATGTGAGGAATCACACTTACACATCAACTACTTACTGCTTTAAATTGGTAAAGCGTGGACTTGGACAAATAACTTCAAAAGTAAATAATAGTAATTGTGTTGCCTTTTTAAATTATTTCATAAAGCATAATAGTGAAGCTGGAAACTCGACTCACTTGACAAAGGAGACACAGGAGACCTGCCTAAGATTCACTTTTTCTTTCACTAAAAGATATTGATTTCCAGTGGGAAAGACACACATTAAACATACGTATCTCTACCTTTTTGGAGTTGGATGAAAATATAGCAAGTGGCAGCTATATAGCTGCCAAACACATGATTAAATTTTAATATGTATCTTAAGGCTGACATTCTCTAATTAAGACATTCACTTATCATAGTATTTTTTACTACGCGGATTGAACTCATCACTAAATAAAATGTTGAACACTTTGCTTCTAATGTATACTATGGAGTAAATTCTTTGTGAAGTACCTACAAATCCTCTTTGTTGTAATTATCCAATCATGAAATAACTTTCCTAATGTCATTAAGACCGCTTTTTATACCAACTGTGCATTAAGAATTAATAAATCAAGTCCACCGTCGAAGTGGTTATTCAAAACTTGCAAGTCAAATCGGAAATAATGTTGGTGTAACAATGATGTGGTTATTGTTCGCGAACAAATGACATGACCTGCAGTCGAGTAGGAAGTTGTTTACCAACGAAATAGGTTAGTGTTACTAGCATTATCATTTAACTTGTACTGTTAGACGCAAACCTAATGGTTTACATGCGCCGGATCTTACACTAGTCACGTATTTTATTCACAATTTTTTCTCGGTATAGGTGCAGATTAAAATCTACTTCCTACATACAATATGATGACTGTTCTGAGGCATAACAGCTGGTGGTCCACTAGGATCTATTCTAGGACCACTATTATATAACCGATGAACCTACGTATTCCAGGAAGAATCAGCTTGTGTAAGTAGGCTAAGTATTTTAGTTATTCAATTTAACGGTTTTTCGGTTTTAATTCCTGGCGTTAAAAGATGTTTGGTAATAAGTAACTTTCATTTGGTTGGATAAGATTTAATCAGTAATGTAAGGCCTTCTCTATCAAAAGACATCTTTATGTTAATTAATTGATAGTAAAACAGAATACGCAACTTCATGAATGTATGTAATCAATTGATAAACTTAGTTGCTAGATTAATAAAACTAAGAAATGGGGAAGTAATTACATTACATGATAGGTAACATATCTCAAGACTCTGCGTAAGCGCAATAAAGCGTATAGACCTACTTCTTCGTATGTACATGCTTCAGCTTCGTTAGAATACAATACAGATTGAAAAAAAGAAACAGTAAATCCTTTGGGGTCATCGGAGAACAGAACTTTTTGCAGATTTAAATGTTAATAAGATGTTGATGGACATTTTCAAGCTTGTTTTCAGTGTTAAAGTTAAGTTAAGTGTTAAATTATAACTACGAAAAAATAGAGGTACAGACGAGCTCTGTATTCCGTGATCTATTTAAGTAAGTACTTTAAGTGAATTTTGGTTGATCGTAGTAAACAGCAGTAATTTACTTTCACTTGGTCGCCGCTAGATTTGCGCTGGCGCAGCAACGTGCCGCCTAATAACGCCGAATTAAGAAGTTAACCTTTGTGATATTTGTACCTGTAACAAAAAAAATTGTGGTTAATTATTTACCGAGATAAGAAGAATCTAATTTCAATTAGGCAAACACAATTATGTTAACTTAATATAATAATATCTGTATTTTTCAAACTTTTAACTAACTAGTAATGTATGTATGTATCTTTGCTCGGGTCAAAACTTGCAACTGAAATTTAAAGCAATTATGTACCCTCAACCGATTGAGGTGAAATTCTGTATACATATTTAGTGTCGATGACAATGTCTATCTTTATAAAGTCATACTAAATGCAACATGACAAACTATAAAAGCTTGTTAAACAAAATGAACTATTATTTGAATTCAAGTAAATCGCTAATATATCAACGGTATCCAATATTAAAATTGGATTCACATCCAAGCGCTCTTGCAAGTTAGCATTTTTGGTCGAAACTATCATTTTATTCAATCACGATTGCCAAAAAATTTAATACCTACTGATTGAAAAAGAATACTGATTGTCAAGTGTTTATTTAATTTTTAGAAAGTGTAAAAAATAAAGTAAAATATCCCGTAAAAAAAAAATATGATTTAAAAATGCTACAGACGTGTTTGTAGCAATTTTCTCTATTAATATTTATTCGCTGTATCTACTGTCTCGTTAGATAGTAGAGCGATTAAAAAGATCGTCGTGATCAATCAAAGTCGTCACAAATAAAATTACTGTCGTTCGTTTTGCAGTGCGCCGCCACCGAGCCGCCGCCGACTGTTTGGTTCCATTGAATGCGCACCATACCTTGCTCATTTGAATCTTATTATTATTTATATCAACACTGCAATCAATACTTCTTAATTACAAAAAAATACTAATGAAAAAATGAACAGAATAGCAAACAATAAAATAAAACCTTTTTTGCGTAAATTACCAAGCTTAACTAAAAGAACTAATGTTTATTAACTTGTTTTGACATGGCACCAAAAAAAAACAAATATTTGTTTGGTAAGAAAAAATAAAATCTGTTCATGAACAAATAAGCTATGCATACAAAATATCACTTGAGTTTTTTTTTATAAGACACAAAAGTATGTATGTGCCATTGATCGATTAGTTAACCCACTATTCAATCGATTATGCCATTCGTGATTTTTAGACTGAAGAAAGGCTGATGATGTTGATTTTAATCAGCTGATACAATCTCACGTTCGAACATAAATTAATAGATCGATTACAATAAACTAAGCGCTTATTAGACGCAGTCACGCAACGGGTGATAAATTACTCGCTACAATCAAATTTAATATTATGAGGATTTCGATCTTCAAATTTCTATTTTGAGATGTGTAATAAAATATTATGCAGATTTATGTATTTATACTTTTATATAAATACAAAGGATACTAGACCTTATGTCGCTTAAGCTTTTTACTCCCAATTTCTTTTTTCGCAAGGTAATAAAATAACTGCCATCACAATGATAGTATTTTAGTCCAATGCTGTCCCACTACTGAAAACATACACCCGGATAAGGATAAGATAAAATAGGTACGGTACGGATTTCAAATCATACATGTCGTTAAAACGATACACAGATTACTAATCTAATTTACATTGCCAATTTGCAATTTTACAAACGATTACCCTAAGGAGCATTAGCTTCATGATCCATAGCAACATTGCCCACGATTATTGCATATTAAGACCTTCACTAATTTATGTTTACGTGCTGCACCATTATTACATAACTTGATCGAAAAACGTGTATTTAATTAAGTGGATTACGTTTGTGGCGAAATAGTCACTCAAGTGACATAATGACACTGACGTAGCATTAGAAATATTTTTGTTTATTAACGCTGAATAATTTTAAACTAATACAAACAAAACATGTTATGATAACAGTTATACCTTGACTTTTGTTAAAAGAACAACATCGCTATAAATTCGTCTGATGGCCAAACTGTTTCTTAAAGTAATCACACAAATGATTAAGAAATTATTTGGTTTTCTGTAACCTATATCTTATATATAAAATTCTCGTGTCACAATGTTAGTTGTATACTCCTTCGAAACGGCTTAACCGATTTTTATGAAATTTTATATGCATATTCAGGAGGTCTGAGAATCGGCTACTATCAATTTTTCATACCCCTAAGTGATAAATGTTTACTCCATGCGGGCGAAGCCGCGGGCGGACAACTAGTAATCTATATATTCATGAAAATGGTTGCACATTGCATATCATACATATTTTGTTTCAAAATTTTAAATCTGTAATTATTTTTTCATGTTATTAGAATATCAAATAGAGGTAGGCGTTATAAGCTCTAGCGATTTTTATTGTTTTGTTAACTTATTCAAAAAATATGCCTAATATTTTAATTAAAGTATAAATAATACAAAATTGTATTATTTTCTCAGCGTGAAGCTATCTCTGCAAGAATTAGAATTATAAATTTATTTACTTCAAATACTTGGATATATTTTCATCTAACAATGAAGCAACGCTTTCTGCGAGCGAAAGTGAAAATGCTTTAAGCGACATGTTTGAAGCATTGGAGAAAAGCCGTTGGAACATTGCGGATTACATTTGCGACACGTTTCCGTATCTTGCTTAAATGTTAGTATTAACTTCCGTTTTTTTCTAATGCTATGCTACGACTGTTTCATCGTGTGTCGTTTGCGTAAAAACTTGTCCTCAGGTCGAAAATTATTTCTAATTTAAGTATCTTCCAGATTTTTATATGAGTTATTATTAAAATTGCATAATGTGATAGAACAAACGTTGTTTCGGACTTTCAGGAGTTAGGGTCAATTCTTTATATATATTTTAGCCTAACCAGCTACATTACGGTTAAATACTTATACATACCATTACGCCTATTTTCTCGGAAGGGTAAGGCAGAGGTGTACTAACGTACAACCGCATTTCGCCTGGTTGTGCCGAACCATTCTGCTGGCATGCCAGCGAGAAACTACTACCTAAACAGTGCAGCTATAAGTAAAATACGAATAAATAACAGATACATATTTATATATATTATTTTGTAATAACTGATTTGTTTAAAAAAATATTTCAGTCGTCTAAAATTTAAAATTAAACCCATATATTTATAAGAAAAAGTTTCTCATTAAAATTAACATACAAATTATTTCAAGTGATTTAAAAGTCAGCCTATAAAGATACTACAAATTAATATTACGTAAATACTAGCGAAACATAATGACCGTTAAATTGTCAGAATCATCTAGGTCATTATGATTTTTTAAGATTTACGGCTTAATGTTATGGAGAAGATTTTTCCTTGTAAATTTATTAAACGTAACATATCAAAACATACTTATACCTACGGGGTGGCCTGAATATTGTCCTCCAAGGACAATATTCAGATAGGTACCTTTTATCGAGGGGCATCCGAATTACCCCCATGCATATTCCGCGATTTTCTGTAGGTTAGGAGATAGAATGATTTTAATGTTTTTTCATGATTTTCATCTGACATGTGTTTCTCTTTCAAATTAACAATTGAGGATAGTTTACTTTATGGTTGTTCATAACCATAATATATCACCTACAACCTCAAAAATAATGGTTTACCTAGCTCTTATGGAACATGACTAAAATTGAGTAGAAAGTTAAAAATTACTGTTAAACCATTACAGCCACAAGTTTGTCTCATAAAAAAATAAGTATTCAAATGGCACCAATGGCTTCTAAGTATTTCTAAAAACTGCTGCGGTTCTTCATCACCCAAATCATAAAAAAAATCAGACCTCAATCGGCATTTATTTCCTGTAATTTGCATCCAAAGTAAAATATATATAAATATTTGAATATTTTTTTTGCGTACATGAATAAATATCATCACGCCTGTATTCACCGTTTTAGCGCGTGATAATTAATTATTAACGTGATAATTAATTATAATGATACGATACGAGATAAAAATCTATTAACAAATTGAATTTATGAGGCGACTGTCAGCGGCAGCGTCGGAGAGATCGCCCTAGCAGAGACATACGAATTTTATCGGCGAAGTCCTCCAAAAATCTCAGATACGTAGGTACTGGTAGTATTTGCAACCGACGCGTGTGTATGAAAAGATGTATGAATGTGGCGGTCTATAGTTTCTGCCTAGCCCTGCGTGAAAAAGGCTTGTATGTATGTATTAAGTAATCTGTGCTATTCATCACAAGTACAAATGCATCACACTCGAAACACAATTCCATATTAGCAATACGTAATTTTAAAGAAATATGATTAAGAATACTGACTAATGACTGCCTCGTTGGTCTAGTGGTCCAAATCGCGAATGCTACGCTAGAGGTCTTGGGTTCGATGACCAGGTCGAGCAAATTGTTATTGAGTTTTTCTATGAAATTCTCAGTAGCAGCTCAGAGTCTGGATTTGTGCCCGGTGAATGGCAATAGGCTCGCCCCCTATTACATGGGACCCAAACATACCGGCGAACTGTGGGTGTACATTAAGTATGAATACAGGCGTGATGGTATGTTATGTTATGATTAAGAATAATAAGTAAACAAAACACAAGGAGGGTGGAGTTTAATAAAGACATTAAAACTAATATATTCAAGATTCAAGAGGTTGCTGTTGTAATAAAATATCTAACAACATCGTTACATTCTTTAAGCTATACACTAGCATAAAGGTAAGCTAGCTAGGTGACGTTTTATTCGTTTGGAAGTCAGTAAATAGATAATAATGTTAATTTAAAATTAACATACCATTTTGTTTATAAACACGCGTGAACAAATTTAAAATTCTAAATAATTTAAGTGTTTTCCAATCCATAAATATCGTTATATTCAACTTAAGAATTCGGAGAGCCTTTCAACATATAGATACCCTCATTGGTTGCAAGCAAGAGATATACTTTTGATAGTTTTACTTTCATTCATTCGCCACTGCCGTAAGTATGTGTCTGACAAGACAACAAGCTTCCTTAACGGTCTATAAACTGACGACTGTGCTTAAAAACGACGGAACAACTGTAGTTTTCATGTCTAGAAAACGTATCTTGACAAGCAGCCCAATTCATTCGGAATTTCCGAGATAAAACGGATCGTAATTAGCAATGGCAAGTGGCAAAATTTCTCTCTAAAGGTGTGATTCCGCTGGCAAAGGCTAACCGTAAATAAAACTTCTTCCGACATGAGACAGCAACGTCTGATTGCCGTTTGCCCCCACAGCCCACGCCGTCGCTGACATCTGTCTGACAGCGGTCTGTCGTCTGCAGAATCACACCTTTAGTCTACGTTACCGCGAATTAATTGTTGAAAATTGATATTCATATATTTTAAGACCACAATGGCTTCTACACAGTTTTATTTATAGGTAGCTAGGGTTCGCGGGATGACTTGCCGTCGTATAGAGGGGTATTAAGCTTTAAACCTTTTTCCCATGTAATATATGTTTTACTTTTTGTGAAATAAATAAATTTATTATTATATCTGTTTTTATATAAAAGAAAACTTAGGTATGTCTAAAAATCGCTTTACAAACACAGAGACGGAACACAAGCAAATCAGCCGTCAGAAGCCAAAGATCACTTCCCTGTATCCAATACCGCATCGACCCCATAAATGCCCGCGACCCGACCACCAAGATATTACCTTTGGGTTCCGTACAACGTTACAATGATTATGGTTTATGAAACCCACAGGTTATCGAATACAAGCAAAACGGTAAAATGAACTCCGTTTCAGTAACATCACGTAAAAGGGAAACGCCCATTTTTGGCCATGCTTTGCCCATCAATGTGGTAAATACAAAAAAAATACGCATTTAGTAACTAAATTATTGCTATAGGTAAGCTTATTTGTAGCAGAACTCCGGAATTAAAAGCCGATTTAATTAAGACACTCAATCGGATTGCTTTATTTTACAACGTCCGGGCTTTAGTCAATCCGTCAAAGTAGGGAGGGATAGCGACTTTTACTGGTAAAATCGATACACTAAAACCGGTAAAACAGATTTTTGGGAAATCGTTTTGTTTGTGTGATTTTTTTTGCTTCTTATTGTCTTTTTACAGAAAAAAAGTGAAAAAAAGTAGTGTTTGTCCAATTTTAGGCTTCAAATACAAACTATTGAACCGATTCCGTGTTTTCGGTTTTATTTTTATATAGATTTTTCGATAAATAGATAACTTATCGTCATCCCTACGTCAATAATAATTGTAAATCATAATTGACAACTGACTGATTGACATTGACATTTCACATTTTGTTTGTTGACAAAATGTGCTATTGCGACTAGTGATTTTTTGAATTGCGTTTTCTGGTTGATTTTTCGGGGACTTGGATTACGATTATGGACCCTGTTACCGCTCCTGATGACGACCTTGGCTTTACATTGGATTTTACGGGCTTCCCACGACCAAAAATCATAAAACTACAAGTGTGTTTTTTTGTTAACCGTGAATTATTTAATATGATTTTTATAACTCCAACCGAGTTCTGTGTAAAAAATAGTGGTTGTTTCTTTATCTATAATGTCAACCCTAATGCCTATAATTTGTTTCTTTCATGGGCGTCATTTGGCCAAAACCTCTTTATCAAATGGGCATTTCCCAAGTTTACAACTTCAATACAGAATTGCGATGATTCCCTCAAAGTTCGAAGCGTCTAACTTAAGTACTTAAGGTTATTCTACAAAATTGGATTTTCAGCTTTTAATCGGTTTTTAGCGAATTTTGGGTCTGCATAAATTTCGAAAAACCAATTGAGAAAAGGGGACGAGGTGGCCTTTGATTAGATCAGCAGTGGTACCGCGGGATCAGATATTATGTTCCATGCGTAAGAGGGCTGTGGCTAAGTATTAACTATATTGATTAATAATCCAAAAATCCTGGCAACCAGTTTATCCTTGGGATTTTGGTAGTGCCCTGAAATTGGGTTAAGGAGTTCTGAGCAATCACTTCATGTAAATAAAACTAAAACCAGACTAAAAAAATCCAACCATCTTGCTGTAAAGACGAATAAATTGACACCTCGTTTGTCAAAATCTGATCACTAATTTTTGAGTTACAGTTAAACATCTATACATAAACACATACATACTTAAAGAATGTTAAACTCATCACCTTTTCGTAGTCGGGTAACGACTGATAGCCGCATCTGGTTTAAGTTACTTTAACAGTAACATGTCTATATGCCAGCATGAATGGGTCGGTACGACCGGGGAAGTACTACCCTCCCACAGAATATCGACGTGAAGGAGCGGTACATATGCATACTGTTGCGTTTCGTTTGGTGAGTGTGAAGCGCCGGGGGTCCAATTCCTCCTTCAGTCCCCTTTTCTCCTCTCCCCTTGCTTTTACTTAAATAGGCTCTGCAACGCATCTGCAACGTCTTTGGTTTTGCAGATATCCATAGGCGGGGAAGACTACTTACCATCAAATAACTCACCTGCTCATTTGCCGAGTTATTCCAGAAAAATAAAATTGGAAGGCTACGCTAACACTGTTGGGAAAAGGCTAAGGAAGATGTTTCCATTGATAAGTCAGTGCTGATTGTTAGTCACCCAGACGTCCAATTATCAATAAAAGAGTGTAACATGATACTTTGCAGCCATTCTCACGCAACGCATTACATAGGCGATACACATCTGTTTTTACCCGTACGCACATCAAGATCAATTGCGAGCAATTTATATATTGCACTTTCTATTTGCGTCCTGTTATATTACAGGAAATATAACGATAAACGCCATTACACGGTTGGTGTAAGTAGTTAGAGCTAACAATGTAGTGTTTATGGAGTCGACATAATGACTTGACTCCTCACTAATATATTTTTTTTATATTTTATGGATACGCCTTGCTTTTCTTTTCTTTTTTCAATACGAACTGTCGCTGGAATTTCGAAAAGTGGAATTTAAAAAAGGCTTTTTGGTACTTATTGTTTGAAAACTTAAAACTTTTAAGAAACGTGGTTATTTTAAAAAAGTAGGTAGAAAACGGTTAACTTCCTTCTTAGCAAACCGTTTAATTTTTTTTATTGAAATGTGCAACTGTGTACACATGGCTACACATCAAGCTATACACCAAAACAACCAGTTTAGACTGACCTCCTATTGTAAATGTTTTCCGCACAATTGATGGCGAGCTTATACTGGTTTTGCATAGCTTGATGTGTAGCCATGCGTACATCAGTACTCATGCCAGCAAAGAATCTGGAAAAAGTATATCTCATCATCATGATGATCATCCTGGCCTGGTCCCAATTTATTCAAAGTTGGTGTACCATGCCCTTTTCTTTCGTTCCATTCATGCCTGTCAGCTGTCTTATTCACTGTATTCTATTCGACTATATTATATTATACTCTATTTTATTCTGTTCCACACATTTCATCTATCTTTTTTTAGCCTCCTCGAATTTTATGCCGAGATCGTTAAAAAAAATCATGAGGCATTTGAAGTTGTTGTTATTAAACGTTCGCTTTTGAATTTTATTTTTGAGTTTTACATACCTTAACGCGCCTACGTCTTGTCTAGACTCACTTTGTGAGTACCTGATGAGCTCAATGTCTAATTGAAAGGCTATTTTGTTAAATAATTAAGTTACTTTACGACGTAGCTCTTACCTAACATGATTACATTTAATTGTAATTGTAATCATAAATATTCATAAGTTTCGCAATTTATAATCTCCTGTTGTTAAAACGTTAATATCATTGCTTGTATTTTGTTTAGTAAGCGTTGTATCATCTTTGGATTTTTATTTAATCGTAATAATACACGTAATAAGCCATTATTCAAAAAATATATTTCATAAGTATAATTTAAAAATTCGTGTGAAGTCAGCTCAAAATATTCGCCTGCAATTGGTATTTTTTACAAATATTACTGTACATTTTCTATGACTAATTCGTTCTTTCTGAATCTAACTCATCAATTATCGTAATCTTGATTTAATTGCTTCATTCAATTTATCATATTTTAAAGGAAGTAGCAGATTTTGACGACAGCCTTATATAAAATTCAACATGATCATTATGATATTTTAAAATTAATTAGACATTTAACGCATTGCTGAAATTTATTTATGGATGCACCGTTCTGATTAAATTTTATACTTGATTATTGAGTGCTAGAACATTGTCCTCTTCACTTATTAAGGTGAAAATTAACTACAGCGATTATAGTCTTTAGTTTTGTAGCAGCGTCTTGAATCGAAACTATTTGTATTTTGATGATCAGCAGCATCATCTGCAGTATTGGCCTCCAAGTTTTGAATATTCGAAGTCATCCAACTTTTGCCAGTAAAAGTTTATTTAGTTATCTGTCAAGAACCATGCAATCAATCTTTTAGTGTATCATTGGAATTAAAAAAAAACTATTGTCATAAGACCAGGAAACATCACCATACAACGAAATAATGCAATGGGCTAACAGGGTTAAGCTCGGGAGTAGGAGACCGTTCAGGTGAGTGTAGTGCGCCTGCGCATTGGCGGTGAAGCGCGCGCGCCGTCCGCACTCGCGACACTCTCGATCTCTAGCGGTGAAAACATTACACGTGTATGTGTTCACTCTTTAAAGGATTTGTACTGAACGAAGAATTACTGCAGAACTGAGAAAGGTGAGCATAATCTACATCAGTTTTTATTAAGTTAAAAAAGTGAGTGGTACTTAAAAAGTCTTTGAGTAAAGTGGGTGTGCTGAATGATCCAATTTTATTACTTAAATGGGAAATAACAATTCTCAATCACCGGAAACTAGGGCCTAAAAACCTTTAAAAGAAAAATCACAACAGGTAAATTGCATTTTCTGTTGACAAATACGTATTACGTTACAAATACAAAGACTCTATAATTACCTTCTAATGTAGCGATACATAATATTTATTTTTTGCATATACCGAATATGAAAGTAAAAGACAAGAAACTGAAAAATATTGTCATTTTGTATGACATAATAACTAAAAAGTTTCGTTTTGACGTGTTTACAATGTATAAAAAACAATAATCAAAATTAAAAACTAATAAAATAATGGTTATTCAGTCAGAACGAATAAACTTTTTTTTATGTGTTACTTTACTGATATTTTAGCTAATGGGAAAAACGATTCTTTAAAAAAAACAACACCATTTAACAATAGTATCTTCCTATCAAAAGATCAACATACAATGTACCTAGAAGAACCTTATAATATCTACAACTTCACTAATATTATACAGAGGAAAAAAATCACAGGAAAGAAAAAATAAACAGATAAACATGCGCTATTTATTATCCTGCGGGATAACCGGGACTCTATGCCAGCGAAGCCGCGGGCTACGCTCTACTTATTTTGACGGTTGCTATGTGTGATCCCATATTCTGTAATAGAGTTATAAGTATATACCTCAGCGAAAAAGGATTCTCTTTAACTATTAATCATTAGTAAGTTTTGGAGAAATCCTTCAATCCACTGTTCTTTATTTTAAAAGAATATTGAGAAAAAATGCGCACATAAAACTAAAAATATCATAGAAAGAGAAGATTTTGAGACTGTCCCAGATGCAACTAATATTCTGTAACACTAACATGCTATCATGCTAATACCTTAAACTCACTTTCGATACGAAAAAGAAGAAGAATCATGCTAATGAATTTAATTAATTTAACATACTATTATGTCTGCATTGGTTCAGTAGAGACAGACTGATGAATCCTCACAGTTCTGTTCCTCGCTCTATTTCGCTTATACTTATAGGTATGAATGATCCAATCATTTTACAACTACAAAGTGACAGCTTTTGTTATAGCTGAATGCTTGTTATTCATAAGTAATGATGACACTAACTGATATATGAGGCATTTACTAATACCAATAATCAGCTATACATTACAATTAACATTCTGACAATTTACGCAGACAAGGTGTCTTTAGGCAATAAGCTTGAATGACCTCGAAATGAAAGTACTGGACATATTAATTAACGAACATAATGAAATAGACAAACGTTTGTAAACGCCCTAAGAGGTCTACAATAAAGAAGATTTGAAATATGCCAAAGAAGGCAAGGCTATTCCAAAGTATATTGATTAATTCGGTAGACCAAAGGTTAACTTATCAATAGACAAATAGCCGTGAACTGTATCTTGTGCAACTTAAAAGTTTACTTGTATCCATTGATTGATTTAAAAAGCTTTTTATGATCACTTCTTAACAACGAATATGCACTTTAGATATTTGAAATTATATTTTGAATGCCCCATCCGTTAAATATCACCAAGGTGATCTTGCTTGATAGAATAGCAATCTTCTGATTTAAGGCCTGACAGATCTTACCGTGGCCAAGTTGTTAGATTGTAGAAGTTAAAATCATAGCTGTAAATTCCAACATTCTACCAATTGGTTTCTTAGAAAATATGATGTATCATGACGATGAGTTTTTCAGAAGGATTTAATTTAATGTGAGGCCTACATTTATTTATTTTTTCGGGGAAAGATGACAGAGCACTGACCTTCTCTATGGAAAATAAGAGCACAAGATGAAGGGACAGGAAAATTAATTGGGAACCCCTGATGTGAATCATTATTGTAGTAGAAAATCGATTCTTTTGAATTGAGGCTACTATAGTGTAAGTGATTGTGGATTATATGAAAATATTATTGATACATCTCAAAGTCAGGTTCATAAGTTTTTGTGTCAAATGCTTTTGCAACAAGGAGTGTTATTTATGTTAATGTATGTTAATCGAGCAGACACTCTTTTTAAAATATAAGTAGGTATTCTAGTCTGCAATGTAGTACAATATGGCATCTAAGTCTATCCAAGTATTACCCTATTAGGATATGATCAGCGCCACGGGTCTACTGCAATCTCCGGTATTCTGATAGAATTTATGAAGATGACCAGAAGGGAATGCAGACGATCAGATATGATGTAGCGAGCGGTATAATATTCTACACAATAATAATTTACAGACACGCCGAGATTATTCTAACAAGATCTAAGATCGCATACAAAAGGAAAGCAACTACGTCATCGCACGGTTAGACGATATTTCTACCATTTTGACACTGCTAATTGGCGTGCTGTTATATTATATTGTGATTCACGCCGAAACGAATTTTAGAATTGCTCTTACTAAATATTCTTTATAGTAATACTATCTCGGTTTCAGACGTCAGACGCAGAGATAAGCTGTGGCTCGCTTTCTATAGGTTGATGACTTGCTGTGATGTTATGAAATTAAATTAGATCAGACAACATGTCTCTCAAATCAAGCACAATATAAACGGCTTTTCAGATATTGTACGGGTTCCCAAAGCTAATGCGACTGTAAGACATTGTCAAACTACTTTTGACAATGACAATACGCGATATGAGAGATTTGATTACTGCAATACACAATGCTTGCAGACCTGGATCAGATCGCTAATAATTAACAAAAGCGTAAGGCAATTTTAACATTAAAGTTATTAAGCTCTTGTTCAGACTTTCTCAAAGTAGGAGATTAGCACCTTGGGGACGCTGGAGGCGTTAAAAGATCTGAATCTAACCATTATTATTATATATTTAAAAAGTAATGGAGCTAAATAAATTTGCGACCGATCGGCTTCTACGCCAGAGTTATCGCTATATCGCCTTTTTGGAGTGTACTTATATGTTACAATTAGTGCTTGTAAATAATAATAATAATAAATAAATCTTTATTACAAGAAAACTTAGCATATATGACAATTCAAACTTAGGCTAGTAAAAGTTATGTTAAAGGAATATAACGGTATGGGCAGTGTTTTAAAAATACAAACGCACGGCACTATCATTTAGTCCAATGAGATATTATGTACACAAAATAAACACATTATGCAACTCACATAATGTGTCTTATCCATAAACGCTAAAGTACATAAGTTTAAACTGAATTTCACTTTCCATCGAATACTATATTATGTGAATGATGACAACTTTACATCGAGGTGTTACATCTGCAAGGCTAAAAAGGCTGATTTCCAAGTATCATATTATGATACGATTCACATTAGAAAATTGCTAAGGTTTTGCTCCAAAATCCAAATATAAATAAATACCAAAGAAATTACGCAACGTGTTCAACGTGAATCATATGAGATTCACATCAGAAAATTAACGTTACAGACTGCCTCATTAATCTAGTGGTCCTAAGTGCGACTGCTACTCTAGAGGTCCTGGGTTCGATCCCCAGGTCGAGCAGTGTTATTGGGATTTTCTATAAAATTCCCAGTAGCAGCTCGGAAGCCAGATTTGTGCCCTAAGCATACCGGCGAAATATGGGCGTACATTAGTACACTTCTGCCTAACCCTTCTGGGAATAAAGTCTTGATGGTATTATAATACCATAATAATTCAATTTATGTGCAAAGAAAGGTGTGCCGACAGATATGACGCGCCTATATTAATCAATGCCGATGGTCGCGTGCGCAACTGAGATGGCGGCCGACTCATTAATCATTCAGTTTAAAGACGGTTTCAATACGTCGACATTTCTTGTATTATCCGTATAATTATGTATTAATCCGTACTTTTACCGTTGCCTTAATGCACATTCCTACCCAAAAAGAACATGGAAGCATTTCTGATTAATATCCAATCCTTTTGCTCGTATCATAGAATAAATTTTAAACTAACCACCTTATACATAAAAATATAACATGTCCAATAAATTTCCTATAGCTATAATGTGTTTTGTCGAGACTTAACTATATTAACCCTGTCTCTCTAAGACAAAATATCTCATAAGAAGGCGACTTAAGAGAGAAAATATAAGAAACTAAATCCGTTTGCTGGTTTCAAAAATACCAAGTGTCTTATTAATAGCTATGTTCTAAGTTCTGCAATAATCTATTACGACATTTATATCGTAAATATGCATATATATGTCTCTAGTAGCCATTCCAAAGGGAAATAAAACCATGAATATGAATATGAATTACTATTGAATAAGTCGTCACAGTGTCACTCGGTAACATCAGAAGCAAAGGTTAAACAATAATTTAAAATGAATTGAGGAAAAACAGATTTAGAATCAAATTTAAGGTTTTAGTTTGATGCTTTAACTATTAATTATTAGCTTAGCTTAGCTTAGCTTAGCGTGAGTGCATTCTAGCCGTTCATGCCTGATTAGATTCAATTTATAGTTTATTTGTTTGATGATGTGGATTCTTCCACATAATTTCTTATTTTTAGGATGAAATTTAGTTCTCATTTGCTGGGAACCTTTTGATTTGAATATTGACTTAAAGCTAATTCAGACATTAACCTTCAATGTTCTCACATCCTCATATTGCCATATTGTACCAGTTAAAAATGTTATACCTCTTATTTTAAAAGAGTGTCCATGGAGTTTCTTGCCGGATTCTTCTCCATAGGATCAACTTTTTGGAACCGTGCAACTAGAATCATAACGTTTCATAAATGCTTGTAAAGGCTCATTTGAAATAAAAACATTAGAACTTTGAACTTGAACTTATAGCAAGAACCAAATAAATATAATATAACGCAAGGACAAAAAAATATAGGAGTTTAGAAACTAAACAGAAAAATATTTTTATAATCATGTACAATATGTGTAAGAGACGGAATTTGTGATACATAGAAGAAATAGAATCAATAGATAAATCAATAAAAGGCCTCTTCGTCAGCCAATAAATGAACACCCAAGAAAGTTAAAAAATATATATATTCAAATTACATACGACCGAGTTTTCAATGGCTGGTTGTCACTAGTTGTGTTAAGTTATTCAATGTTCCAATTCCAAATTACCAGATCGTTTATTTCGCAAAATTCTAGCAAATATCGTTTGTTGTTATGAATTCTTAATAATATGTTGTAGATCAACATGTTTATATTAAAATATATTTATATCGTAAAATTATAAAACAGAATATGATTTGCACAGCCTAAGGAAAAGCGAAACAATACGATAGGTGCATTTGCAGAAAAAAAATTGATGTCGTGGACTTAATTCAGAATCAACTTGATTGTAGGATCTATATTGGTCTATGGTATGATAAGGTACGGTGGCCAGCACATCAAGTCACCACAAAATGTCAAATTTTCTCAGTTGATTTTGAACTTTATCTTCAACAACAATTTAAGGTTAAAAATCACTTGGAGAAATTTGACAGTTTTGTATACCTTGACCTGCTGGCGACTGTACATGATGCAGTGCTCAATTCAAGATCTATCTCACAGAGACACCGATTCGAAGCCAGGCGTATCATAAGATCCTACCCAAAACGTACGGACGGATTTATTCCAGAGGTTATTTATGTTTGATTAACCTCTTCCACGATTAGAATGCAACCTATGCAAAAATGTGCAGTATGCAGGTGCATATATGACTATTATTGCCATCCTTTTCGTTACCCTACAATTTTTGCAAATTAGAGCAGGACAAATATAGTTTTACGAATTTCCATGATAAAAAAATCGCACTTGCACAAACTACATTTGCCGGGTTGGAGAATTACAATTTACCATCATCCTGTTGCTATTATCCCAATTCAATTTGAGATCAGTGCAAAGGTATTTTTCTTCCCAACCTCCATCTGCTATTACCTCGCTATTCACTTCGTTTGTATACCAAACTATATCATCTCTCACAAAGCCCATCCAACTTTACTTTGTTCTGCATCTTCTCAAATCATCAATCGCGAATTATATTCATCTACAATAATATTATGTGTAGGAGTTAACAGGCTATTAACTCCTACACATAATAATATGTGCATACAGTGGAAAATGGTTAATTCACGATATGTCAGCGACTGATGCCACTTTCCAACTGCCTTTTTTACTCGTTCCTTACCCTGTCCATTCTTGTAACCCCAATCAGACATTACTTGTAACATTCTCATCGTAGCTGCAAGCAATTGCCTTTTATGCATCCCTTTTATAGCCTAACATTCTAAAATGGACCAACGTACAAACGGCTACAGGTCAGCCTATACAAATCCAGTTTAAGCTGATCTCGCATTTTATAGGCTTCCCATACAATAAGAGGTCAGCCTATACTGGTTTTGTATAGCTTGATGTGTAGCTGTGTGTGTACATAAATACTAAAAATATCTGAATACCTTAAATCTTCGATACTTCTTCACCGATTGCTTTGATATTTAGACAAACTGTTGCATTCAAATTTACGTGTCGTTTAATATTCTGCATTATTTTTAGCCACAGCATTATACTTTCCTACCTTATTATTATATTTCCACATTTCTAAACAATACTTTTTTCAAATTTTTTATAAATGTAAGTAAAGGTTTCTAATTAACCCTGCTGTACATCTTGTGAAAGTGGGTCCACCATGTTACAATGCCATAAAAACCATACACTTACGTGTGTACGCGGCGTATACCATAAAATAATTAATTTGAATTGTTATTTCCATACAAATTGATATTTCCCAACTTTGTAAAAGTACATTATTTATAACCTACATCTAATATTTTACTTGTATGTATTATTATTTATTAGTTTATCTTTATAATAATATTTAGTTTTATTTTATTATTACTGATTCTTTCAGTCCAGTCCAGTCTACATGTTGTCCAAATATTTAAATATAATTGTGTTTATATTATGCAAATGTCAGATGGCTATCGTTGCCAATAATATGACCGCATATTAAATAATACCACTGTACCACCTTGTGATATCAAAACTTAATTTGGCATTTCTTTTTAATTATAATTCATTATGCGCGCGCGGCGGTGAGACTGTTGAGATACAGTAAATTATAATTAAAAATTATGTATTAAGTACATTTCCGTTAGATATCAGAAACCATATATGTAGGGTTATACCGCTATTCGCGAATTTAATATGTTATTAACCAAAATGATTTGGCAATAAATAAATAACAATAATTTATTCTTCTTGGAGTCGAGGTCAGAGCTAACTGCCTACACGCGTGAAACTCGCATCACCAAATAACACGCAGGGTAGGTACGAGTAGTTGCTCTTAAAATAGGAAGTAAAACACATATTTCAAATTCCCCAAATCAAAAGCTACCGAATCGTACCTAAAACACGTAGCACAGAAGCTACGTGTTTTAGGTACGATTCCCGCACAAAGAAAAACACTTGTACATGTTGCGGTCTGCTCTGTGTATTTCAAAATTTTGGTTTCAAAACACTCACACGGTCCAGGAGCAAATTCCAGTACGAATATACCTAGTATGTATGATATATATTTTTAACGTAGCCCACGTTTGATAAATAAGTATATACTTATGTTCCTTAACAGTGACAGCTTAGTAATATGACGGCATGTGAAATCTGCCAACCTGGTGGTGGACTAAAACTTAACCCCGGTAACTCTGAAAGGAACTTCCTAGCAGTAGGACAGTACATGAGTTGATGATGATGATGAAGATGATATGTGCCTGCCTGAACATAGACATTGTGAACGTAAAGAATCGAAATGAGTAAGTTGACTATATTGAAAATAACAGGCCTATTGTAAAATAATATTTACGTATATACTGATATACATATATAATACTGAAAAATAATTGAAAGCGACTTATAATGTTCTAAGATATAAGCGTTTATTTTTTTTTATGGGAATTGAGAGAGGATGCATTGTCCCTTTCCCCCAAAAGAGCGTTAGTATAGAAATTGTATGTCATGTCGGATTAAAACGTCACAAGCCGATATAGTGCGCTCTCTGTCTAGCATAAAATGAAAATTCTTATAACTTCCTTACTTTTGAACCAATCTTGATTTTGTTAATCGGCTCTATTTAGTGTAAGCAATTCTATGAGACCTTTTAAATTACTAAAACCAGCCTATTTCTGTAATTATCTGACTGTACCATCGAGGTATAAGAACAATAATACTCTAAGAAAAATAAAATAAATGCGGAAAATAAAATAAATATGAATGTATGAAAGTGTTCAGTAAAGAGGCCAAAGATTATGTTATTGGATAACACGCTCTCTGAGCGGCGCTGGTACCTTCGCGGCTAATTTCTTTGTTACGTACAAATAATGGTCGCGAACACGTGTCGACTGCATACAACTAACACACGCTATTTTACCCGCATTTTCCACTGGCCTCTGGGGCAAAAGGTTCTCAAATGGAAATCACGCACCGGAAAATGCAACGTAGGACGGCCTAACAAGATTCGAGACGGTCGACCTGATAAAGGTCGCTGGGACTCTTGAGATGCAGGCGGCTTATAACCAGTATTGCAGATATCTTGTGGATTCCTTAATACCTACAGCAGTGGACGTCCATTGGCTGATTTGATGATTAGAAACACAAATCTCATATAGGTACACTTAACACCCGGACCTAAAAAAATATCCTATTTAAATGGGGCAGTACACCTACCACTCCAATTTCTCAACTCGTATATGTCATACATTAAAAGTAAACACGACAAAAGCAAAGAAATTATATAAATGTAGTAATAACGAAGTGGTAATGTACCCGTAAGGGCAACAGCGGACTTGCTGCTTCAAGCATCGGCGGTCAAGGATCAATCCGATTTTTGGATGCTCGATGCTCCGTCGGAACACGTTCGTCATCAAAACGCGATAGAATGTTGATGCAGCCGAAAAATCACCAATCACTGATCGCAGTGGCGCCCACGCCGCCGCCGTCCGCGTCATGACGGTTTGCGTAACTCCAACCCGACTTGACCATACCGAGAGCATCGATCTTTCTCTTACCGTTTTCTCGATAACGCTCTTATGGTTATTGGTTACTGTAGTGTGTTAATGCTCTTGCTATCAACTATTTAACCCCTTACATCTATGATCGATACGAGTAGCATGTCATTGAAGATACGGGCTATGGTGACCGAAAAAGTTGACAAAACTATGTAGGCGACACGCGATTTTGGCAACTTATGAAATAGTCGCAGGGAGGGCAAACAAAATAAAATCTATTATCATCACGCCTTGGATAAAAACAACAGTTTGTGAATGTTCAAAAAAAGAATTCAATCAATTTGCTTTTTCATTTCTTAACTTTACTTGATTACCATGTAACATAACATTTATATAAAGTTACATTCGAATAAGAGCATGTATGTTTATGCAAAATTAATTAATGTCGTTTACTTTTTATATCTACAAAGTGTCATGTTGCAGAATCCATACGTGTTAAGCTCATATACACATACAAGGAAATGTAGAAATCGGGCAAATATTGCATAAAGTCCTCTCAAATACCCCACAAGTCATAAGCCTAGTTAAAATTTACTTCATTATAATTTAAATTATTGACTTAAGCTACCATGATGTCATACACCGGTACGAATGTTGCAAAACGATTTGTTCTGTTAGATGTAAATTTCAGATTACATCAATAATTCAATATTTAGCATATTGTTGTATCGCTCATAATAAACATATTTAATTATAAACACATAATAAGTACACATAATCTCACTTCAAAACAGGCTTACGAAGGCTTTACAAAGCGCACCTTTTTTTATAATTATCAAAGCATGTGTGTGCGTGATGTTTGAATTCTCATATATCAAATTTTACAACGAATGTAAGTATAGGTATTTAAAGTAAAATCAAATAATGAGCTTAAATTCTATCGCAATTTTAATACCTCATTTTTTTAAACAGCGCCATCTAACCACACAATAAAGAACTTATCAGCGCCATCTATTAAGTAGTAGTTGTATCAATATACCAACAGTTTTAGTTCTGCTACGTATCAAAAGATGCCACTAGACGTAGTTGAGCTGCTTATAGAGCTCGCGGATGTGAATTCAATATTAAAAATATCTAAAATTAGCGTCCCTGATTTCATCCGAATAGTATTATTAGGTGTGATCATTATCAATAGCTTCCAGATATTACAATATGCCCCATGAATAGATATTTTAGTTCATTAGAGAATAGTGAAGTTCAATGATTGGTTTTCTAAACAGGCGGTGCTTACTCGTTTACCACAAACCTTCCGGTTTCGAAGTAGCCGAGGAACGGATCGTTGTTGGTTGTATAACGGGACAAGAATAGCTGACTTAACGGTAGGCTCGTAAGGATACTCTTGCTTTCCAATTAAATTTAACCGTTATTTATTTACTTACAGTAAATTGTTGAACTTGACCTCTAAACAAAGACCTTTAATACACTAGACTATTAAATCCCTCTGCCTCTAAAGTATGTTAAGAACTAGGTGTCCGGAAATTTTAGCTGTTTGATGCTTGTAGCAACTTCCGATTCCTTATAGTAATTAGGTAAGTACCTATGTCGTTACGGTTAACAATTCTAAACGAGATGGCCCAGGAAACATAATTATTATGTCTAAAAACTTTCATTAGTTCGAAGAAATAATTTCGGACTGTATCGTTTTCAAACGATTTGCATCGATACCGAATAAAAATAATACTTAAGCATTTAAATTTCGAAACAGTCTACTTCATTAAGAAGCAATTTAAAGGCTTGCATTTCTAATAAATGAAAGCTAAATTATAACCTTAATGTGACGGTCATGCAGTTTTTTAACCTAATTTTACTGCAGTTTTTTATGCAAACCAAGTGTTCATTCAGAGGTCTTAAAGAAATGGGTAGATACTTTTAAGTCAATGGCCCTTTTCAGGCGTTACAAATTTGAGGGCTTAGTTACATACAAAATTTACTTATTAAGTTATTATTTATCCCTTGAAAACTACAAACAAGAACAGAGTCACAGCAGACCACAAAAAAAATGATTGAAATCAATCACAACATGACAAAAATTTTCATAATACACGTTATATATAGCTTACATAGATAATTACGAAATTTTTAGGAATATATAATATGATCAATACACAATGTCAGTGGAGTCGCCGGAAGGGGACGCCCTAGAAAGACATATCACGATCTTATTGGTTAGATCCTTCAGGATCCGCGAATGTGTATGACAAGATGTATGAATGTGGACGAAGCAAAAGAAGTATGCAAAAATCGTAGCAGATGGCGGTCTGCAGTTTCTGCAAACCCCTATGGGAGAAAGGCATGAGTGTATGTATGTATGAATGTATCAATACACTATCAAATTCTCTAATAAACTAAGTAGTACGGATATAATTCCGCCAAAACGCGCATTGCAAGGCAAAATTTCACTAACGACGCCTTTCTCCTTCACACTACGATACGACGAAGAGGAATCATGGCGGCCGACACAGGCTATCGAGAAAGGCCTCTACCTGACAAACCACTCACGTTCGATTGTTATGGTTTAGTAGCTATTGTAAACAATGAATTTGATGCTGATATCTGGAGCGACAAAGCAAGAAAAACTTTCAGTGATCAGAGAGATACGCGTTAGCGTATCCACGATATTTATTATGCCAAACGATAACAGGAACCAGTCCATCCACTAAACTGATTATGATGAAACGGAAATCAAGAAAATTCCGAATTTTATGCGTTTTCGTGCCATAACGCGGATTCTTAATTTATAACAAAAACTTAAAGATGCAAAGACCGACAAAATTTGATTATAATGAGAAACCACCCTAAGAGTTCGTTTAGATTTAGTATTAGATCTCCGAGTAATCAGTTAAAATCAGTTAAATCTTGAATCTTGGCACAGCGGATCCGGCTTTCTGTAGGAATGTCGTGATCTTTGTAATCAGGATCACATGGGCCCAACCATATGGCAAGGGAAAGCAAGTGCAGTTTTTCGAAGGTACGTAGAGTCTGACGTACCCCGCTGCTTCTTCTAGTGTCGGATGATTCATTACAGTTTTTCGCACTGTAGGTAATATAAAAAGGAACAGTCTGGAATTCAAAATGTCCCTCCGAATGCAATTGAATGTTGTAGCAAATCTTCTAAAATTTGAAATCGTTGTTACAATAAATTCTCCAGCACTCCTTTTTTATAAAAGACTCTTTTAATATAAAAGCAATAAGTTATTATAAATCATCAACATGATACATTATCACATAATAATTCATACAGTCAAAGCATTTAACTTCGCGATTGAAGATTGTTTCCAGTGATTTTATTGTAGTTTTAAAACCATAAAATTTACTACGCTATTTTGTTTTAAACAACGGAAATAGTAATTGGACAGATCTAAGTACAATAATTTTATACCATAATAAATTAGACCTTAAATCTAAGGCCTCGATGTTGTTTAGCATTCAAAGCTTTATTATCAAACTGATAATAACATGGCCATTCGAACCACCAATTCCTCTTTTATAACTATATATACCTATATAATGTCATAAAGTCGACACAATGTCAGCTATTCCAGCCGTGGAAGCTTAGAGCCTTCTGGTTTGCAAAACATAACATACTACCCTCGATGAGTTATAAGCAGCTGTGTGAGGAGTACATGTTCCCATTAACCAGGAAAAAATACTAAGCTACAACTTATAATTTCCAGAAAAAGTCCAATAGAATACATTTTGCTTGACCAGGGAGTTAAATCCAGAAATCAGTGCTCGTAATTAGCTGAATACCAACGCAACAAGGCAGTCTATTTTAAATTGAGTAAAATTTAAAGAATTTATATAATCGCAGGGGATACAAAGCCGCTGCAGGAGTTGTTAATGTTCCATCCATATTCAGTTTAATTAATAAACATGGCACAAAAATATCAAATAATATTTATAAAACAGTGCAATGTATACTTAAAGGACCAATACAGTTCCTGTTTTTCCGCTTCAGCATAGCAATTTGAATACATGACCGATCTCCGATTTGAAGAATGTACAGGTCTAGTTAACCAAAACTTACCCTTACCATGTGACAGCAGTCAATACTTTTTTATAAACAATTAATATTGACGAATGAAGCTGTCAATATAAACTATAATAATCGCTCTAATTTTCGTTTATACTACTTTTCCATAGCCATTAAGTTAAGTACAAGTGTGAAGGTACACTGGCGATATTAACTACAACTACCACATACTATATTTCTATGCAAAAATCCGGTTTGCCATAGGGTTAGGTTAGGTTAGGTTTACGCAAATACTCAAATGTCACAAAACGGTGGAGAAACCTAAATTATTCGAAACAAACAAAGACACTTAACTTAATTAAGTTAAGATCTGAACATAGATATATATAAATTATATCTATGTTCAGATCTTAACACTAATCAATTATTCACTGCATGAATTGAAGGAGAGAACAACAGACTTGTCAACTGTAACGAAGGTCATGCAAGTAATTAGTCCTCTTAAAAACAATATTTCCAAACAAAATCCGAATCACTCAAAACATATATTGAGCAACATCGAATCAGTATCAACACTAGTGGCGGCGACTGCGCTTCACTCGCCGTGAGCCGAGGCACGTCAGCGCACGCGCCGAAGAAAGTCCGACACCGGAACACTCATGGCTTTCTATCAACCGAGACATTTCGAATGGAATTTATAAGTTCATTTGAATTCGAGAACCAAATCCATCGCAGTGTTCTATATTTTAAACCATTGAAGTTTACTTTTTAAAAATAACGTGATCAACTGTCAAAATTTTGAATTTTAGTGACGGCTAGTTGTGTGATGAAAGTGAATTTTAATGTGGAATACGAAATATTAGTTGAGTTAAATAGTGACATCGTTTTACGTCACAGTTATTGGATTGTTTGGTATTACTAATTTGGATGCTGCAACATTGAATATCACAATGGATCCAAGGTAACATTACAAGTTGATAACTCTGAAATTATTAAATTTCGCTGGTGTATACTTTTTTATGTTTTAGAGAGGACAGGCATACCGGTTCCAATTTCTCCAAAAGTTATGAATAAAAGTATTGAGTTTTAGGAGCTGACTACTATGCTACTTATTATGTATTTAGATAGTAGGTAGATAGTTTACTACAATAAATGGAGCTTAAGTGATTTTAGCAGCTGGGAGTTAAAATAATAATATCTACGATAGGCCCCCCGATGCAAGAGGCCCCAGTTCCTACTCCTTTTACTTTTTTAATTCCTCCGTTATGTCATAGTCATATGGTTCATCGACTTCCAATAGGTTAAAGACGGCTTTGGTGCCCGGTTTATGGCAACAGGAATGTTTATGGCAAACTATGAATTAGGACCAAAATCCTACCGGCGAATTATGTGTACACTAGTGCATATTAGTAGCAAGGTTGTGCGTGGATTTTTGCTCAAGCAGTGGTCTTAACAACTGCTTGAGCAAAATCACGCATCACGCACATTGTTACCGTTTAAAGGGACAGTGTCGGCTTAAGAGGTGTCAAAAATTACAAATTACTCCTTATTATATATATATATATATATTAGTATCTTAAACTTCAATGTCCATGCGTACCATCGATTGAAGAGTCGACATAACCTCTACTACGATTACGTCTACGATTTCATACACCTGCAGGAACTATAATGTATGCTTAAAAACCAATATGTCTGAGTTACTCAAGTATACGTGTATGTGCAATTAAAATCTATCGTTGACAGCGGTTGGGTAATCTCTATAAAATTTGGCCACACTAACCTGCCGGTGTATTCCGTAGAGCAGGTGCGAGCCGCGACGAGCATTAATTCGTGCTTGGAAAGCTGCAACTGTGTAGTGGCCTACTATTTGATTCTTGATATAATCTTGATACTCAGACGTAATGGCGGCAGAAGTATTGTAACCTTAGAAATATGTATCGATGTTGATTTTCCTTCTGTGATTGTAACCTAAAAATTTGATGCACAAGCATATACAACTTAAATTCCAGTCAATAGTTCCTATCTCTCGGAGTTTATAATACCGTCTAATGATATCAAAAGAGTCTCTACAAGTGACAATATAAAATACGGCACGATAGAAGAATTACTAAAGCAAAATAGAACGGTGCAGTTTCCACCCATTGATCCGCTCTCAAAGAATCTTTACTTAGCTCTGAGCGAATCGAACGTGAATATTTTGGTACTAAAAGCTTAGCTACATACATCACGAAATTTTCAAAACCGCTTGACATTATGATGTACAATGCAATCACATAATAGCGGTGTTGCGAACAGCTAGGATTGCACGCAAAACTACAACTACATAATTGAATGTCTTGTCTACTTCCTCATCTATTCAAGTAGCGGCTGGTGAAATAACTTATAGGGCCATATTTTGAATCGTTTTCAAGCTTGGAGATAGTGAATAGGTATAAAGATAGAGATTTTTTCCATGTTTTTGAAGACTTCCTAAGAAGATATCGTTGTCGACGATAACGAAAACCTATAGAAATAGTTACCTATATTATATAACATTTGAGATATTATATAAGGACAAATCAGAATGTATTCTTAAGTTTATCCATTTACGTCTGGAATACTTCTGAACTTATTTCAGATACAAAACACCAAAAATGTCCAAAAGAATTTAAAAGTCAAATTTAAACTGAAGTCAATTTGGCCTGAAATATTAAAATGGCGTTTTGAATTTTAAGCATCTTTTGCAAGTTAAAAGTAGTTGATATTTGACTTAGCCATGACCTCTTGCCATATAGTCAGATAATCTTGCCCGAACTACACTTTACAAATAAGGTGTGCAATCACAAGTAATGTTGGATTCGCATCCCCTTCTCTTCGTCATTGGTCGACTGGTCACTTCACTTCCTGATCACTTGTCAAACTGGATTCCAACTTTTATCCTATTTCAACGTGAGCCCTTTTACCGGTATCTTTGTATTACTGTCGCTGTCCCTTTCCATCTGATGACATTTTGAAGAGTCAGAGGCTAGGCGGTAAGGTCAACAATAAGATAGGTTAACGAAATGTCGTCCTCAATTCAGCTGAGTACCCAAGCATGCTATGGGTATTCAACGTTAATATTTGTAGATCACAAGAAATATGCATCTGTTTTACGAATGACATAGAATGTCATAAATCACACATGAAAATATTTTTTATTGAATATTATTGTATAAGATGACACTAACTAACAATAACAATAAAAACTTTCGTAACTAATAGTTATGTAAATACCTAATCAAATTCAAACGGTTACATCGACCGAACAACTATAAAAAAATATTGCCATAATTATTTTTGTTGACCAAAGAATTCTTAATGTTATAACAATTATACATCGATTAGAAGTTCTTTCGATGATCATTTAGATAGACATAAATGCGCACGCGACACAGCATGTACCACTGTACTCACAGAATTATAATTAACAAACAATTGAGCGATACGCGAAGACAAATATTGTCGTGACTCTACAGGCCAGTGGTTATTGGTAGGTGGTGGTAGAGTTGGACACGCACCCAGTGACACAGATGTGATGTTGACCCACCGAGATAATGGCTACCATTGCAAAAACTAAGTTTTGTAACAATAATTGCGATGGTAAGGCAATCTTCAGAATACATAGCCTCCGTTGAGATAATAATGAATAATGAGATAATGATGGTTCTGGTTTAAAAAACAACTTGATTTACTATATTGTCAGTATTATTATCAACAACACAAATTTTGAAAAATCGTAGAAAATTAGTTACTTGCAGAGGATCTGTGATCTACCAAGTATAGGTTATTATTTGTATATATCAGAAAATCATTCATCTATTATCTAAATGTAATCATAGATGGTATATAAAATATAAGCCCCTAGATAATCCGAACTGTGAGGTTAATCTAAATAACGATGATGCTAAAGAAAGAAATATGAATGTACAAGGAAAATCGTGCAGGACGACGAACTCGATATATATTTAAAGGTCAAGTGCTTTCTCGAACCGGTTAGTATACGTGAGTAACATTTTTTTAGAAAAGACAAACTCATGGAGAAATTGAGATTGCAAGCATAAAAATGAAGTTATTAACACGTGTAGATGGAACTAGTTAAGATAGTGAATTCTACTTCTATGGTTGCAATTGCCGATGCAGAAGTAGGAAGTGCTAAAAGATAATCTTGCTATGTAAATTTATCTTTGCAGAGCTTATTAAAATATCCAGTTTAGACTTTTAATCTTCAATGATTATGTTTTATGTTATCCTGATTTTATCGCGGTATACTTATTGATATTGTACGATTCCCGACGTTTTGGATTATTTGCAGCATTCCATCCTAGGTAGACATGAACATCATAATCATTGACTATTCCTAAGAATGCATCTCATATTATCAAGTCCGTTAAGTCTTCTCTGTAATTAGATTTTTAAAATACGTGAAACTAATTAGTAACGTTACATAATTGCATAATCGCACAGCGCGTAATTCTAGCAATATTCCAAAGCAAGAATATGTAGTGATTTTGTGAGGTTTAAAGTGAATGTATACGAGCTATGCCGACAGGCCAATTCGAAAAAATACCACATCTGCTTTGGAAATGTATGCTTGGGCTAACTAACCTAACAAGTAGGTTCTAACAATAAAATTATTTATGTTGTTTAGTATAATGCGAATTTCATGTGGGTGGCCTTTGGTCATTCTAAGTTTTGTCACGTCTTACGTACCAATATGTTATGTCCATGCATAAAAATCATCAAATCAGGCATCACAGCATCTTATTGTTATATAAAGGTAAACTACTCTCTAAGAAGTAGCCTTTATTATTATTATTAAACTTTTATGTCAGGACATGCCAGGTCAATAAACTGTTCCACTTAAAAAATCAAAATTAGCCTAAAAAAAATTCGTATATTATTATTTCACCTAAGCTCACTTTTGTGAGGTAGTAAATGTCAACATCGAGCAGAAAACCTTACATAATAGTAATATTGACAACTGTTTCCTTCACACAAATCATCTTAAACAAAGCTTCTAGTAAGTAAATGGTTTATTGATTCTTTAATGATTTACGCCTCGTTGCCGACTGCCTCGTTGGTCTAGTGGTCCCAATCGTGACTGCAACGCTAGAGGTCTTGGGTTCGATCCCCAGGTCGAGCAAAGTGTTATTGAGTTTTTCTATGAAATTCTCAGTAGCAGCTCGGAGTCTGGATTTGTGCCCGGTGAATGGCAATAGGCTCGCCCCCTATTACATGGGACCCAAACATACCGGCGAACTGTGGGTGTACATTAAGTACACCTCTGCCTAACCCTTCGGGGAATACAGGCGTGATGATGGTATGTGTTAATGATTTACGCAGTCGCAACATCAATGACATTTAACGAAGACACTTGGAGACAATATGCATAAAAAATAAAAATACCTACTTTTGCCAGTTCCAACATTCTGAAGTGTTACGTTTCATATCTAACGGTAATTATAGCAGGATATTTTTTCCAATTTTGAAACAATTATATCTACAATCTGACCGCAATACAGCAGTGCTTAGAAAGAAAGTTCACATCTTAGCTTATCAGCCGTATATGTAACCTCGTCTGGCAAAACATGCAGAGGGTGTACTAAGTAATGCTGTTTGCAGCACGATTATTGTCTGAATCCGAACATAAGGAAGCTTGGCTTCTTATCTTTATGCAAAATATTAAAATGAAGAGAGATATCCGTTAGACGACTTGTCAAAGCGGAATCGAAACTGTAAATATTTTACAGGTATCTTTGCTGACCTTGGGCTTTCGTTTTATTCAAACCTTTAGGAATTCATTTATTTTTGAGTAATGACTTCAGCCTAATCCTACTAACTTTGATAGGAGCCCCATACCTAGCAGTGGAACAGTAAATGGGTTAATGATGATGATTAATGGATCCATCGCTTGAATAAACAGTTTGCTATTTATATAACTGGCATCACGTTAATGCATATTTCCGTTACTTACAGCATATTATAAAATCTTAAGCCATTCTGTACATACTTACCTACTTAGATTTTCACTGAAACTAATACTGAGACGGCTGCTATTGGCATAATTAATACTGATATTTCAACATTTCAACAAAATGAAAGAGATTTTGAATGTTAAGTAACTTACTTGAAATCGCTTTATCAGATTTAACCTTCAGAAAAAATCATGATTAGTTGCTTAGCTACATTTTCATCATAGTTCATCGCATATCGACCATCTTCTTGTGCAACTATGTCTGCGATACGTCTCAAATTCGATCCCAAATTGTGCGAGTCAATAGAAATTGAGAGTGTCGTCCATAATTTAGAGTTACGCCACCACGCACGCGATGGTCAGCTAACCACTAAACCAACAAACAAACCAAGCGATCTTCTAGCTTTCTCTGACGTGGATGGACACCGGCATATCAATCTCTTACGTCAAGCAATGTCTTTGGAATAGAATCACAAGGGGCTGCACCCATTTGAATGGTAGCCTCAAACGATTATAAACTATACGTGATCGCAATAAAGAAGAGTTTCGTGTTTAAACATTGTATACTTAATGGAGACTGACCAATCTGCACGTAGGCTGTTGGAAATGAAACCAATGTCCCACTTGGTGGAATGGACATTCCAAATAAAGTTCGCAATGAAACCACCGGTGAATTAATGAACCCGTTTATAAATCTGTATACGGTGGACATGGCATGTATTTTCTGTACTAAATAATATAATGGGATTGTTGCGTGTCAAGTTTAAGTAGCCAGGTTACGTGTGACTTGTCACCCATATTTGAAAGTAAGTTATACAATATCAGTAATAGGAGCGAGCGTCGGTGTAAGAATATGGGGTGAATTCAATTCAATGTTGATCCACCTAATAATTCTAATTTAAAAAACTTTAAGGTCTTTAACATCTTTAAGCAAGGAAGCTTAAACGGAGAAAGCAAATTACTTTAGTAGATTTCGTGAACAACACCCGTAGATTTTACTTCAGAAAAGGCCTACCCCATTGTCCTACTTTAGAGCCGTACTATTCATCTTAATTACGTAAGAACTAAATGGCGACTCGCGTCCAAAACCGTTAAAAATCTGCATAATTCGAGGCCGCCATTACCCATGA
Organism: Subacronicta megacephala; assembly: GCA_958496365.1. Lineage (NCBI taxonomy): Eukaryota > Metazoa > Arthropoda > Insecta > Lepidoptera > Noctuidae > Subacronicta > Subacronicta megacephala. Next base: position 8,415,730 of record OY292534.1, read on the forward strand.
TAATTCATTATTCAGGTTGAGCCATGGAAACGGAAAATAAATACAAAATACGGTATATTGACACAGTTACTTGCTATCTCGTTTGTATAAAAATGAAATAACAATCAGTTGGTATCTACTCCAGTTTTTTACTTATAAATACCATCTATAGAATTTCCAAAAACCCAAGCGACATTCTTTGGTTCATAATATCCACTTTTATAATACGAGTATCATCACAATAGTTAATAACTAACGCCAGGTTTCTTTATTTCTAGTATAAAAAAATTTGGGGAGTTCTGGGATTCAAGGTTTATTAACTCTTTACTCAAAAATATTATGACATGTTTTTATTTATGTAAGTGTCAAATGCGTAATGATGTAATTTTCATAATAGAAGTAAATGTATTGCACTGTGCAATGTGTCGGATCACTGAATCTTTTTTGTTAAGTGTTATACCAACTAACCGCTCAGCTGCATTCGCGAGCATGCGTTTACGCATAATCGTCTAAATTCTAACGCTGTAATTTCCTTCCTGCTGTTACAACTTCGTAACTATTTTAGAAATTTTAAAGTAATCAAAATTTCATTAAGTATAATTATAAATTTTGGTAACGAATAACGTGAGTAGCACAAATATTTTTTCTCTTACAAAATTTAGTACTTAACACTTAAGGTTAGTAAAAAGAGGACACTTTAATTCTATCGGAATTCCTCGGCTATAATAAAGAAACGGACAAAACAGTTGAGTAGGTATATAAATAATTATTAAATTTCCTCTATGAAAACTAAAACTCAAGCTAGTTTTTTATACTACTAAGGTGACAAAAAGCATACGGCCTGCCTGATGTTAAGCGGTCACCATAACTATGGACACTTGCCACACAAAGGGTATCACTTGCGTCCTATAAAAATCTTTGCTGTAGTCCCTTGGGAAAACCTCGAAATTTGTCTGGGCACGACTAGAACAGATCGCTACGTTGATTTCCATGTATCCTAGAATAAAATTCAAATCACATGTTTCACACAATGGCTGGTTTTGTTATCACCTCATTATGTAAACTATTCACGGCATAGACCGGGACAACGCAGGTGGCTAAAAAAGTTAAGTCAAAAGGTATACGGTCTTCGTGACCAGCATTTATATGACCATCATTATTTACCTAGATAGTCTTACCTAAATAAGAAGAAAGACATACCACAGTCTCTTAACAATACTGGAAAGCATTTATTGTAGCTGTTACTATTATCGAACTGCCGATTGTTAATTTGTCGAAGTTAACATCTATGTCAACTATGACAGGTATCTCATTGGATAAGTTGAGTACACGGAAGAGATAAATAAGGTTGGAAAGGCCCTAGCTGCTATTTTGTTCTAGGACCAGTGTCGCCGCTTTACTCCCACTACTTCAATTCTCAAACATACGCAACATTATCTTTACAAGTTTTTCGCACACAATCAAATCACACACACATAAAGCGGTGGGCAGCAATTTGTTCACACACTAGCACCAAGCTCCCGTAGGCATAAGACACACACTCGCAACAAGCATACGCTAGTGCTTGAAAAGCTGATATTTTTTATCGATAAATACTGTCCGTTATTTTTTTGTATATTGAATGAGTAAAAGGGGAACATAAAAATCAAGAACTATTTTTATTTAATATTAATTAATTTAAAATAAACTATGTCCTTGAACAAAACGTAATCATTAAGCAATTGGGGGAAATGTAACATAACATAATAGAGTTATAACATAACATTATTATAATTAATTGCATGAATAATATGTCGAATAGAATCAAATATTAAAACTTAAATAAAATAGTAGGTATAGTATTTGACTTAGATTTGACTAGACTATATTGTATCTATTCAGTATTAAAATCGAAGTAAAATAAAATGGTCCATGCCGCTTCATCTTCATTCATTCAATGATTCATATAATATAAAATACATCTAACTAAAAATATACTCTCATCAATTAAATATTTCAAAAATAATCTTTGTCAAACGTAAATATAGTTGAGAATTCTATCGATGCTTTTATTTAACTACACGGTCACCTCGATATCGATAGATGTACGCCGTGCATCACTCACGGCCAACCCCGGCAAACGACGAACAACGGCTATGGTTGAAGAGTAGAGAACGCAATGCATGCAGTACATTGCAAGCGGACTACGACATCGTGTTGATTAAGCGAGAACACATCGGGCAATGTATTTTATTTGTAACTTGTTGCAATAATATGATTGATGTTTCGAATTTCATAGTGATCAGTATATTTTTATGTTTTTACCAATTATTTTGCAAATAAATGCTATTTTTGACTTACAGATGGAAAGATATACCTCCTCGCTATATACTGGTGGTCTGACATTTTGTCTATTACGTAAGAATAACACAACACGGCAGTTTAAAGCGGAGCTCTTTTCTCTGAAGTAGTCATAAGCACACTAAACGCGGCGAATGTATGATTCGGGCGAGTTATGATTTTCTAATCAAGACTGTGGCGCGCCTGCCCCGCCCACATGGCCATTCCAATCTTCTTTATCTCTTCCGTGGTTGAGTACTACTCAAAATAACGGTGTCAAAAGCGGTTTATTAATAAAGGCTTGAAAAGCAAAAACCAGATTACACCAAAAAGGAGGTCATTGAATGTTTTGCGTCGAACTTAAAATCTTGCCGTACTATGGATAAATGAAGGTCGTATGGTAAGGAGTAGTTTAGGTAAATTATTAACAAGTAGTACAGAAATAAGGAGAATGGAAAGAATAAAATTGTCATTATCTTCGTAGCATGATAGTGACACACATATTTTATACTCTTTTAATACTTACCAGCCGATTTTGACTATGGTGACTGCTACTAATTATTTGAAAAGGAACTAGGATGATCAGTTCTCACATGTGCTCTTTGATGAATATAGAATTCAATCCTATGAGTAAACGTTCGCGAAACGGTATCACGTGAGGACACTGTCAACATAAAAGATGGCTGCTGGTATTTTAGCCTTAAGAGCATCAGACTCTTCAACGCCAAGACCTTTAACACAAAGAAAATAAATTTCAAGGGTGCAATAATTAAGTTAATAATAATGTTTTAAATTCTTTTATTTGAGCAAACTCCACCAATTTTATATTCTATAACTTTTCCTTTCTCTTGATTCAAGGATCTCAAGCAACGTAAAAAGGTCATTTCGATAATTATGTTTTTACATTTCGAAAGTTGCATATTAATGATAGGTTGTATTATATTTGGATTAATCCTTATGGTTTAGTTTGATCTCTCTATTTAATAATAGGACTAATGGTAGATAATAGTTTTTGGTTGAATTTCTCATGCAATACCGGACTAGTACCCGAAGTCTATTAAAATTTTTGTGGGGCTGTAAAGTTTTGCTTTTTGTTGATTACGTCTTGGGATAGGATGCCTTAAGATAGGGCATAGCCCTTAATCCTGACGCCGTCAGCCCAAGCAATAGGAAAATTCCAACAACAGTATTGAATGAGTGATGTTGATGAAAAAGCAATTATTCTTTATGTTAATCATCGGTTGATAAAATTGAAATTGCACTTGTCTTTACAGACTTATTTTGAAATGTCAGATTGTGGCATTGAAGATTAATCATTTACACAATACTTAAATATTATCACTTTTATCACATTTTTGTGTGTATCTTGCAGATTTTATACATTCTGCAATACATAACAACTATTTGTTCAAGTAACAAAATCTAAAAGTAAACAGGTGGTAGCCACTTGGTGCAAGATTCGATTGCACCATACTTGTTAGTGGGTCTAATGTACTTAGGTCAGGCCAGTTAGCGCTTTCAACTGTTTCTCAATAATGTCGTCAATGTACGTACACATAGACAAACATCTCTAATAGACAGCCTAAATTTTTTATAAGGATTCAATAAATTATTTTGATGTTCAACGCGTGGTACTTATACAAGGTTTAGCTGTGATTCCGATCAGTCTAAAGATGGACAACCAATCTTAACACAACAAGACTCTTACTTCTGGTTATCATCACACAAAAGTCCGAAAAGCTAGACCACTTATTCCTTAGGGTATCGATATTGGCCAGAAATTGGTTTGCAGGGTCTGATCGAGCCCCATCTAGATAAACTGGAAGCAGTCCCCAAGTCTGAATACAGTTAGGAAAAGGCTGGTTAAAAATGGAACGGTATCAGGGCAACCAAGTATCATTTGTAACTTATTGTACACGACAGTTTATTGGCACGAAAATATTATGTCAACGTTTTACCGTGTTGCAAATAGTATTGACATTAAAAAATTTTTTTTTAAGTTTTCGTTTGTAATTTATGACCTGTAATAATGGTTGATTACAAATTGTATAAACTGGAAATGATTGTAAACACTGGAAATGTGGAAATATAAACATTTGAACTTGAAATTGAAGTTTTTTTTTTTTTTGATAGGATATTTATTTATATGTAAAATATTTATTTTAAAAGAGTGTCCATGGAGTTTCTTGCCGGATTCTTCTCCATAGGATCAACTTTTGGAACCGTGCAACTAGAGTCAATAACGTTTCATAAACGCTTGTAAAACCTTATTTGAAATAAAAACATTTGATTTGATTTGATAGCTAAGATATTGTACACGGCCCAGTAGGTCTCTTTCCATTTGGAACTTCTCTATGAGCAGTCGTTTTATGCGCAATTTCAGTATTAATTATAAGAAAAAAAAGCCTTAAAGATAACGTGCACGTTGTGACAGTTATACGTAATTAATATCAGGGTAGTGGTGCGGAAACGTACGTATGCGCACACGCAGTTTAAGCTAACGGAGCACTGACGTTGTAGCTATGGCGAGGAAACAATGTTAATAAGCTTATACGAATAATACGAAGTAGGTAAACAAGGCATTTTTATTACTAGTTATAGAATATTTTTTCGTTCTATGAAACTATATAAGTTCTATTTTCCAGGTTTTATTTAAAGTGTGTTTGCAAAAATAGTTTCTTAAAACCAAGAAATAATAATCTAGGATTTATCAGCGTTGACTTCACTACTAAAAAGAACACAGGCAATTGTTTCTAAATTGTTTCAAAAAAGTAATTAATACTTATAAAATAAACTTTTATTACGTTGTGCTCTAAAAATTTTGAATGCCGGTATACCGACTGCGAACAATACAATTACTTTGTTATGAAGTTAATGTAACGGATTGTACAATGATACATCAGAATTTTCTAGAACAACTAATTACCGGCGATGTTACCCACAGTATTTTCGTTACAAACCCACCGGCTTACACTGTGCGTAGCCAGTTTATTTAGGCACAATTAGAATTTTATTAATTAAATGATGCATGATAAAAATGAATGTTATGCTACAATAATAGTAAAATAAAGTATGAATAAAATGAAATTAAATTGTTTATGGCTAGAATTAGATATTATACAAGAAAATCAAAAAAGTATTGAATGAATGACAAATTAATAATACCATAATACTAATGCTACTCAAAATAGTTTTCTTTTGGAAACGTTGCGAGTACTGTTTTGAGCATAAATGTATTCAAGGGAGAAGGCGACGAAAAAAGATAGAGAGATAGTGTTAAATAACCGATGAGATGACGGAAGATAGAGATGAAGAAAAGAAAGTAACCCCAAGCATATTGGTTTGAGGGTAGGCTGCAGGAGGATGAGGACTTTCTTTGAAAAAGAAGTACTTACTTTAAAAAAAAACATAATCATATATAATCCATTATTTTGACTTATTATTCGTCAGAAATGCTATAACGTAATCGCTTAAGATATTTGATTTTTTAGAACAGTGTGATTAACATGCTTAATAAAAATTGGTATGTTTTTGTTTTTGGTCTGGTTTTTGTCAATTATAACATATTCAAAACTGCAGTTGCATCAACTCCTTTTACATACTTTTCCAAATTTGATTTGATCCGCTTAGTAGTATTTGCATAGCTTATAAGTTATTATGCATCAGGTGCACCATATTTTACAAACATAATCGGTCAATATCGCCTTTTTTCGGATTATTTCCATTACTACCTACACGCATCCTCTTAACTAAGCTTTTCTTGAGTAAATATAAAATATTGGTTTGAAGGTTTTAACAAACAATCGACAACAATAAACCCGCAATTTGCATCTCGGAAACAGGTTCGCTAAGCATGGAAAAGAATACATTTACAGATCTTCTGATTTCAGTCACTGCTTTTATTGCGTAAGCATAAGGTTTAAAATCATGAAGCACGCTGTAAAGAAAATCTTCGGAAGATTACCTATAGATTCATATTACATACATTATTTGGTTTGCATACAGTTTGAAATCCTTTGCAATTGCTTTATTTTTATTTTCAAGCATCACACGTGTTTGTTGAACAACAAGAACCAATGTGTAGTTATCGGTTGTTACTGTCGTTGTCTCGAAGCACTTTGGTCGGTAATACCTGCATGACTGATCTCCTGTGATGATCGCATTACATGCTCGCTTTGAATGTCAACGTGACTAGCACATTAAGTTTCTAATCTTCAAGGTTGGTTAAAGCCATATTTTAGTGTTTATGTGAGGTTTACAGATAATTTATCTTCAAGTCTACGACCGTACATACTGGCTCCGAAAATGAATCCGTAGGGTTGCAGAATTCTCCTTTTTTTCTTAAAAAACTAAACATAATACTAAACTAATAATAATACTAAACGGAAGATTGGATATAATAGAATATTACTTAATAATGCTGGTATTGAACAGACAAATAACAGACCTATTTTCAGTTCTAAACCGCCTTAAAATGCTGGTAGGTATGTAGTTATTAGTAAGGTGTAGGTAATTCAAAAATACATAGTTAAATGTAAAGCAACCTTTTGATGTCTGCTTATGGTGAATAAAAATATCGAAAAAAACAGGAAACAATAAAACAACGTCTATTAGGTGCGAAATTCAATCTAAAATGGTTAGTGAAAGTGTTCATAGCATCACGGTTTAAGCCACAATTCTGTAGTATTCACAAACAAACCACAAATCTGTAGTATCTTAGCAAAGAAAGTTTTTATTTTACAAATAAACCAACGAGATTTTAATATTTATATTGTTACGAGTTACATAATCGTGAAATGTAAACAAATTAGAGTGACATAATCACTTTGTAAGTATCTATAGACCATTCTCATGCAAGTAAAAGAACTAAGTCTACAATGAAAATAATTTTGTCTCTTAATGACTTAAACAATATCGCTCCATATTCTAACAAATGGTCATTACTAACAAAATCTTTACCAATTTGAGTAATCACGCCACCTCAAATGTACATAAGTGGTATAAAAAACCTGTTAAAATTTCTCTCGTCTTTGATTTCGGATGGTCCCACTCCCCGATTTGAGAGCAAGTTCTACTGACACACTGTAATAAAACGATTATCAATAATTCTAATTACCAATAATTAATGATTATAATCTAGATTTGCTTTTATAATTAACCTGATGCTGACCTGGTTTTTATCACTAACGGTATCAAGGCCAGGTGCTTCGACCGTAAATTCTGTCGATAAAAGGCAAATTCAAGCTATAATAAGTGACAAGTAATTTCAAAGTCATCCCTAGTAGTATTAGATTTTTAGTTCCAATGATATTGGTATTTTAAGCTGCTTATACTTACCAGAACTATGAAGATCCTCACTCCAGTAAATAACCTTTTTCAAGCCTAACAACTAGCAGGTACCCACCGCGTGAAATACATACTTGGAAATATAATTGACACATAATCATTCCGTTACCTGGAACAAATAAAAATGAATTGATTAATATTTTTTAAATAATTATTAAAAGACATGACTTGTATTTACATATCGTAGGTTACTTATACCAGAGTTTTTTATAATAAAATATGTATTAATATATAATTATTATCATTACAGAAATCAAGTCAGACAGCGCAAGCGCGCGTTACATCATGGGGCAAGAACAGTCGTACGCGCACTCTAGCGCTGCGCAGGTGAGACGGTACAAGGACAACTACGACGAACCCCTGCACTACAGGAGCTCGCCCGTCGACTACCGCACCAGCGACTACGACAACGACTACAAGCGTCACAAGACAAGGAGGAGCGCAGACAGTTTCAAAAGCGACAATTCCTCAACAGAAAGTAGCGGCTACCGGAGCGGCTCCAGCGCCTGTGAATATCGCTCCGACAGATCGTCCAAAAGCGACTACTACTGCACGTCCTTATACAAGAACGAACATTACAAAGACGTAAACAAAGAATTATACAAACCCGTCAAACTCCACAAAGAGAAACGATACAATACTCTGCAACTCTTCGAAACCGATAAAGACGAGCTGAAGAGCGCACGACTCAAAAGCTATCTTAGTGAAACAGAAAAGGCGAAAACGACGCCCACGAAAAAACCAGGCATTAGAAATTACACGCCTAAAATTCTCTCAGAAGAGGAACAAAGGAAAAAAAGCCAACATTGGATCTAAGAGAATTAAGACTAGTAGGCTAAGTTGTAAATATTAGTATAGCAGTAGATGAGTTTTAAGAGCAGCCATGGAGGCGGCAGGAGCGCTGGCCAGCTTGGCACCGTCGCCCATCACTGTATTGGGTCTGATACCACTCCTGGCACTCGGGATCACGTACTTCAGATACCAACAATTCGACCCGGAGTCTTATATTACGGAAGTCAATTCTGTAAGTATTTTTATTTAACACTAACCGTTGCAGTTTCACTCACGTCCCAAAAGGATTTACCAACTATAACTCGGCGTCTAGATGGCGATTCAATGAAATACTAATTCATTGATGTATTATTTCAGGTAATGCCGATATACGACTTCGTGATAGTCGGCGGCGGTTCTGCCGGCGCAGTGGTGGCGTCGCGGCTCTCCGAGATCGGCAACTGGACAGTGCTGCTCCTGGAGGCCGGTCAAGACGAAACAGAAATCTCTGACATCCCCGCGCTGGCGGGCTACACACAGCTTTCCGACATGGACTGGCAGTTTCAGACTACGCCTTCCAACAACCGGTCCTACTGCCTTGCTATGAACGGCGATCGTTGCAACTGGCCCAGAGGCAAGGTACTCGGCGGCTGCAGCGTGCTCAACGCTATGGTATATGTGAGAGGCAACCGTAATGACTACGATCTCTGGGAAGCACTCGGGAACCCTGGCTGGTCTTACGATCAAGTGTTACCATATTTTCTCAAATCCGAAGACAATCGCAACCCTTATTTAGTAAATACGCCATATCACGCCGCTGGTGGATACCTCACGGTCCAAGAGGCACCTTGGCGCACGCCATTATCGGTTACGTTCTTGAAAGGCGGAATGGAACTTGGTTATGACAACCGCGACATTAACGGAGCGAAACAAACAGGTTTTATGTTGACACAAGCAACGATGCGGCGCGGCAGCCGCTGCAGCACGGCCAAGGCCTTCCTCAGACCCGTTAGACAGCGAAGCAATTTGCACGTTGCCCTGGGAGCCCAAGTCACGAGAATTCTTATCAATCCTGTTAAAAAACAGGCTTACGGCGTAGAGTTCTATAGAAATGGACAAAGGTACAAAGTGAGGATCAAACGGGAAGTGATCATGTCTGCTGGAGCACTGGCAACACCTAAAATAATGATGTTAAGTGGTATAGGACCAGCAGACCATCTTAGAGAGCATGGAATTCCTTTAGTAGCAAATCTTAAGGTCGGCCATAATTTACAGGATCACGTTGGCCTTGGTGGTTTAACTTTTGTAGTCAACAAACCTATAACATTTAAGAAGGACCGTTTCCAAACATTTAACGTTGCTATGAATTACATTTTGTACGAAAAGGGTCCGATGACGACGCAAGGTGTAGAAGGATTAGCCTTTGTCAATACAAAATATGCACCACCTTCTGGCCAGTGGCCTGATATACAATTCCACTTCGCGCCTAGTTCCGTGAATTCAGATGGTGGAGAGCAAATAAGAAAAATATTGAATCTCCGTGACAGAGTGTATAACACCGTTTACAAACCTATAGAGGACGCTGAGACTTGGACTGTTCTCCCGCTATTGTTAAGACCGAAAAGCTCAGGATGGATTAAACTGAAAAGTCGTAATCCCTTCCATCCGCCTTCTATTGAGCCAAATTATTTCGCGTATAAGGAAGATATTAAAGTTCTGACAGAAGGTATAAAGATAGCAATGGCTTTGTCGAACACGACAGCCTTCCAGAGGTATGGTTCTAGACCGCACAACATTCCCATGCCTGGGTGTCAGCACCACGTGCTTTTTAGCGACGAATATTGGGAATGTAGTTTGAAGCATTTCACGTTCACAATATACCATCCTACTGGGACGTGTAAAATGGGTCCGAAGCAGGATATAGATGCTGTTGTGGATCCCAGGTTGCGTGTCCATGGCGTGGCAAACTTGAGAGTAGTAGACGCGAGTATTATGCCCACGATCATAAGTGGGAACCCCAATGCACCCGTCGTTATGATCGCTGAAAAAGCATCAGACATGATTAAAGAGGACTGGCTTGTGTTATGACAGTGTTAAGTTATAGTGAATGAATGAATACTGAGTCATGAACAAAAATGTATTTTAATACTCGTTAATTAAATTTTTTATTGAATTTTTGAGATTGTTAATAGGACTGTAAATATATAAAGTAAGGTGTGTTCGTAATGATTTTACTTTCTGAGTCTATAGACGTAATGTATTGTAATATAACTTAGGTACCTAACGTGCGTCGGTACAGAGGTACAATATAAAATAAAGTATATTTTGCTGTTTTATTTATATACTCAGGTGGATCATTTTAAAAACCTCACCTCCGTGGCTATTATGAAATAATAGTAACGGAGGAATCCTTCCCACTCACTCACGCGAGGAATGATTCCTAATGTAGGAACCTTACCATACATGGTATGGTTTTTAATTTACATGTAAATCAAAGAAGTATTATGTTACTTATTAGAAAATACAGATGTAATGCGTAAGGAAAAATATTACGCTTATCACCGACATCTATTGGCAAGCAGTGGAAATATTTAACTGCGCCATCTATTGTCGAGTAGCCATATCACATAAAATATGTGAAACATGTGTAAAAAATAATAATGCCACTAGATGGAGCAAACTATAAGTATAATTTAACATGAAAAATTGTAACTACAGATGATGAAGATTAAATTAGTTAGAATCAGGGAATCGTTAGTTCATCATCTCCACTAGATATGTCTTGAGTCAGCCAAACCCTGCAAAACCTACAAAATAACCCAAAAAAAATACGGAAAAAACCAATCAGAAATTTAATTGGAAAGAAATATATAAAATACTTATCAAATTTACCTAGAAATGAAATTATTGATTTATTTATTACTCTGATTAGATACCTAGAAAAACTTACTGCCAGATAACGGTTTTTTATTCTTGTGCAACGGACTGGGAGTTAGAAGCACCAAATATTTAACAAGAGATTTAATTATGTAAAATGTAGAATAGTCGGGATATTGTGAATTTCCCACAGATTGAGAAAAACGAGATCTATCTGCGTATCATCGCGCGGCACAGCTAGTCATTTCATAAAATGTCTCAGTGATGTCATCATAGCCCTACCTTCTCCCAGAAGCGCCTGTTGAACCGTAATCAATGCATAATAATTACGATAGTTATGTGTGGAGTAGTCGTCATACATGATATTACGCGTGCCATGTAACAGGCTGGTTCTAGCGTTCTGGTAGTTGCACAACGATTCAATCAACTCGATCAAGTGTGAATATTAACCGTTTCTATTTACGACCATAAGCGCCACCTGTTGCACGTCAGTGGAAGCTGACGGTGACATAGGAGTTCCAATGAGATTATGTAAACTAGCTACGTAGATACTAGCTATGGATGCCCGAAAAGGGAAGAAGGGCCGAAGTTCCCTTAACTGGAAAGTATGAACTTTTGTATCTAACCTTGAGAAAATTTAAAAGCTTCTCTTTAAAAAATAGTCATATCAGTCAAGGATTCTTGTCAACCGGAGTCGTGTATTATTTCTACCTCAACGCCTGATACAATTTTGTACGCTACAATCCACGGACATATGGTACTAAGGCTTACGTTTTTTTAGGCGCGCACGCAGAGATACAGCGCACATATTATGTCTCCCCAGATTAGCCCCCCGAATATTAGCTGGAAGCTGGAGATCATTGAGTTGCAGTTACGGAGGACTGGGACAAAAGTGGTTGCCTCTTCCTCCATTAAATAACAACACCGAGTGCATTCGTTCAATGCATAACAGCTAATAGAATTAACACCTCTTGCCGCAAGCTGTTATGTCACTGTCTATAACATCTGCACCGCATATATTTTACATATGCATACACAAATATATAACGGGTGTATGCAAAGCTTTGGTAACCACAATATTTGAAAGGTGAAGGTAAGTATAGATAATTATTTCGCAACCAAGCAAATTTTACTTCCTTATTGTGTACAAAAGCTTGATGTTGTTTAAGGATATTGATTTTTTTAAGATTTCCTCCTTCCAAAATGTTTGTTTTAACGTCATACTAGGTACTTAATAAAAGTTCGCGCAAAGGTGCAATATTTGGAGGCCGCTCTATAATTTGCATGCATATATATAATGCTGAAAAAAGAACTAACCGAAAAGTCTAATCAAGTTTTGCAATGTATCCCAGCCTTTCCATGGTTCTAAGCTGTTTTACCTACAGTAAGCCTAAATATTAACAAACGACGATATAAATATGGTAATTACTATGAAACATTAACCATCGTAAAATATTAAGTATTAACATTTATAAAAGGTTAAAATATATGTAATTTATTACTGTTGACATTTGCCTTTAAGATGGTATTTAGTTACACTGTTGTATCCAAACACAGATCATCTATGACCCTGTAGGTTGCTTGCTTATCATAGATGGAACTTGTGTAGTCAGAAGTCTTGTGCTCTAAACTACGACTAAAGAGAAATATAATGTTTTGATAGTGTCGCTAGGATTTTTAAGAAAGTTTCATCATCAACAAATTACCTCCCCACTTCTTAGAACGTAGTGTTAGGCTATCTTCCACCACGTAGCCCCGGTACAGAATAGCATGCTTAATCACGAACGACTTCAAACAAACGTCACTATCGAAAAAATATGGAAGCTAATCGCTAGCTAATCGTGTGATTTTATTAATGATTAAAAGACCTACTTAATGTGTGAGAGTTCTTAAAAAACTGGGAAGTTTTGCAATCAAACTCGTGACGTATAGTTATATCTTTTTATCTTGACATTGGAACTGGCTTTGTCCCAAGAGCTCCCCATTTAATCAAAAATTGATCTGAGGAAGTGAGTTAAATATAGTAAACAATCCTTTCTACACGATGAATAAGTTTAATCATATCGGCTTGCAGTAACAATACATTTAATTTTTTCAATTGATTTCGTTTCTTTATTGACTAAATATTTGTTTTCTGAAAAAGATTTTCTCCCTCACTTCCCAACTGCTTCATGACATGAGTGCACGCATCCTACCGCTACTATAATTGGCACTGCGACCGCGACGAACAATGCGCCCGCACTCACGTACGCCAGTTTATGTAACGCTCGCAGATATGTGTATGCTTCCATTTATTACTCAGTGTACATCGAGCGCATGATGTAGGTCACACACCTAAATTGAAACAAAAGTTGTCTAAAAAATAATCAAACAATTACTCGTAACGGCCAAATCAGCAAGGATGATGAATGAATATAAGTTAAAAATAACCATTTATCATTAAACAAACTAGGTGAACAAAATTATGCAATAGTTGCTAATCACGAGCACAAAATCGAGGAATGATAAATTGATAGTTGCAGTTCCACTCTCGTCCAAAGTAACTAACTGTAAGTCGGATATGGTGGCGGAGTAGAGTCAAAATTAAACATGCACTACATAAATTAAATCTATGAACAGATATTGGCCAGTCACAATTAGGATTAATTAATTTAGGAGAAGTTAGCACCGAAACAGACGAAAAATACGGCTTTTACGGCTAACAAGAGTTAGCTCTCAATAGATATCTTTGGGAGGTGCCGCACTGATAAGAGCCTATCTCTTAAATATAAGAAAAATATATTTCAAAGATGAAATTATATTTGTTGAAAACTAGCGTTCAATCAACTATTTACCCACGAGTAGATATTATGTGATCTATATGCGGTAAATTATTTTTCTTTCCATGCAATCATGATTTATAGTATACGCTACATTAGTCCAGTAATCAGTTCGTGTGAAACCTGTTTAATGCGTTGGTATAATTTTTATAATTATTCCAATTGCTATATTACAAAATTGGCCGGTTAGAATTCGCATTTACTTGAAATTCATGATACCGTAAGCTGATGGAAATACCATTGAAGGAAGGAGGTTTAAAAGTTAATTCGTTTGAAAACAAAAGAAGCAAACAAGGCTACTGAATTTTTTGGCATTTGAGCAGCCGGCCCACTTGATGGTAAGTGGCGACTGCCTCACACAAACTGGCTGTGTCTTAGTATTATCGAAACAATGCAAAGGAAACAGAACCAAGACGCTGCCTACCGGGAAGGAAAAGAGAAGGAAGCGGGCTGAGGGCTCCGTTCAACTGCCTGATGCTACATTACATTTGTCAGTATGTAGACTCCACTACATTACATTTGCCAGTATGTACACTGCAGGATACGTCTGCTCAGATGGCCAGCGGCCCCTCCACAGAAGTTACCAGCCTTTTATTGCTTTAATTGACTTTGGACTGCGTTGCACTGTGTCGTTGTTTCGACTCCCACCCGGCTCTCTCAATCCCAAAACGATCGCAATAACACGTTTTGGAACGGCCAGCGGCCTTTGATAACATTCATCGACCATGGAGTCATCCGACCGCAATGCCTGCGTCCTCAAACCTAGACCCAGTACTGCTGACCTGCTAATTAAATTAAAGTTCAAGTAAAACCAGTGTAAGTAACATTACTTCATACTAGTTATTGCATTCATATAACCTCTACTTGACACCCAAATGAAACGCTTCATGAGTTTTGTTGTCATTAACATCGCGACGCGTGTCTGCCGTTTCCCGCGGCCTCATTTGCGTCCTAAAAGCACTACTTACTTTAAAAAAAAAAAAACAAAAGTAGTCACATTTCTCAGGTTGAATCTCTCCACCAAATTTTATATAATTCAATTCAGCGGTTTAAGTGTAAAATGGTAACAGACAGGCTGAGTTACTTCCTATTATGGATGGGAGGGCCTCGGTGAGGACCGTCATATTTATAGGTGCTTATAGTACGGACCTCTAAAAACGTCCTAAATCTTTTTTTTTCTGGGTGGGTAGTTGTGAGTTGAAGACAAAAAAAAGCATCTCCCTATTTAAAATTTAATATAAAATAATTTAATGAATTTTTTTTCATATTTCATGATATAATTTTAATTAACATAGTCTACCTGCCGGTACAGTGATATCAAAACTACTATTCTTTATTATTACTGGCTTACATTCACATCTCATCACAAATGGAGTCACTACAGAGCACATTAACTGAGATCACAGAGATGTTCCATGCACGGATGGCTGAATTTGAAGGTGAACTCAAGAAGGCCCCTTCTGCACCCAGCACCACTTCAAGCCTCACTACGGAATTCACAATGTTCCGTAGCTTCATCACTCAAGCTGTCTGCAGCCTTCAAAAGCAGGTGGAGATACTGGCTCGCAGTGTTGACAGCTTAGAGATGAGAAGCCGTAGAAAGATACTTCTTCTTCATGGTGTCTCAGAAGAGCCAAAGGAAGTTACTGCTGATGTCCTTGTGGCAGTAGTCCGGAACAAATTAAATGTAAGTGACTTCACTGCATCTAATATTGGTCGGTGTCACCGCATGGGTAAAGCAGTCCCCAATAAATCCCGGCCTATCTTGTTTAAACTGGCCAGTATAGGAATCCGAGATAAAATATGGTTCGCCAAAGCCAAACTAAAAGGTTCAGGCGTCACCGTGTCGGAGTTTTTAACAAAAGGCCGGCATGATGTCTTCTTGGCAGCTAGGGAGAAGTTCGGCGTAGCCAAATGCTGGACTAAGGCGGGATATGTTTTTGTACTTGGATCTGATGGTAGGCGGCATCGAGTAGAAACTGTCGCCGAGATTGAGAAAATTGCGTCAATTCCTGAACCCACGCGAATGCAGGCTGCCGCATCTACAAAGGCATCCACTACAACGTCGAAGTCTAAGCGTGCTGCGACCCTTAAGAAGTAATTACGATTATTCCCTTTGTTTTGATATAGTAGTGTCCGGGTGGCTCGTTTGTGTACGTCTACCGCCACTTTAGTTAATACGAAACACTTGTGTTCTTGTATCACTGAAGTGACTTGCAAATTTGTTAGATAGGTACCTATTAGCATTTGTCACTGAGTCACTGACTTGTTTGTATTCAGACAATTTTATTAGCAGGTATTCACTCTAACAAATTTTAACAAATTTTGTTTTGTAAACTCTGAACGTCAATGTCACTGTCAAATTCAAATTTTTAAATAATTTAAGTATAGACCACAGACTATCATATTTTTTTTTAAATCTAATTTGTCACTGCGTTCCGTTTCGAACAGTGATTATTTTTAGCATTTTTGTTTCTTTTTTTATTTTATTTTTATTTACTCATTGTGTCTTATGTCATAACCCGGACTTATAAAAGTGTATCTTTCTATCAGAGCTGGCCGGCTGGTGGACTAGAAATGTATATTTTTATTTTACATTTATTTTATTTTTTATTTTTAAGTTTATAGTTATATATATACAAATATATTTTGTAGTATATTTATTTTATTTTTAAACTATATTAATAATTATGTTTACAGATTGTAGTAGCGACAACGAATCTTTCTACACCTTTTCAGATGATGACAGTAGTTTTATCAGCATTCCTTCACTTGCTGACACTCTTAAGGCGGAGTTTTCCGATGTACCTAAAAATTTCAACGTTATTCACATAAATGCCCAGAGTATTCCGGCACATTTCTCCGATATGCTGGCATCTTTTGACTGTAAAAATATTCATGCTATTCTCGTCTCCGAATCTTGGCTTAAACCGTGTCTTACCTCATCCGCCTATTCTCTTCCAGGCTTTCAACTGGTTAGAAATGATCGAACGGTCGGCGGTGGTGGCGGTGTTGCCATATATTTACGCACACATATTTCTTTCACTATTATTAATGTGTCAGCACAACCACCACCGTCAAATGCGGGTGAACATCTCTTTCTTGAAGTTGAACTTAACCATAAAAAAATACTTCTTGGTGTGTACTATTGTCCTTCTCTACGTGTTAATTTCTTCTCTTCCTTTGAAAGCATTTTAGAGATGCTAGTCCCCTCTTACAGTCATTGCATAATCATGGGTGACTTTAACACCTGTCTTCTTAAACAAGATTCCCGTTCTTCCTCTTTGCGTTCTATAGTAAATTCTAATAACCTGACCATTCTCCCTCTTAATGCTTCGCATCACTTTCCTAATTCCGCTCCCTCACTTCTTGACCTAATTTTCGTCTCTTCTAATGATCGAGTCGCTAAGCACGGTCAATGCTCAGCTGATGCTTTTTCTTACCACGACCTCATCTATGTTTCTTATAAAGTTCGGCCTCCCAAGGCCAAACCCAAAATTCTTATGCAGCGCAACTTTGGAGCAATTAATGTGAACCATCTTTGCGAGGATGCCAACAATTTAGACTGGTCTCCAATCCTTGTCTCTTCGTGTGTCAGTGAGAAAGTTGATTTATTTACAACCATGCTCGTACAACTGTATGACCGTCATGCTCCAGTTCGACCAGTGAAAGTCAGACATTTACCATCGCCGTGGCTAACAAATGACATTAAAGCGATTATGCATAAAAAAGCGATGGCTAAAGCTAAATATAAGGGTCGACCGTCGGATTTCAACAGGGAGAAATACGTCTCCATCCGCAATCACTGCAATAAGGTTTGTAGGAATGCTCAACGCCAACATATCCACACCTCTGTTCAAGACGGAGATCCAGCAAAAGTCTGGAAATTCCTAAGATCAATGGGAGTCGGGAAATCTCGCCAAGAAACAATCCCTAAAGATTTAGATTTCAACTCTCTCAATTACCATTTTACTGCGTCGCCTAATTTTGATAGGGCAACAAAACTTAATACTTTAAATTATCTTTCTTCTCTTCCGGCTCCTAGTTATTCCTCATTTTCTTTTAGTCCATTCACCGCATGTGATGTTAGGAAGAGCGTAGTTTCAATAACTTCCAACGCAGTTGGCAGTGACTGTATCAGCCGTAATATGATCCTGCCTGTGCTTGATATTATCCTACCTATTATTTGTCACATCCTGAACTACTCTATCACCGATGGTGTTTTTCCAAAAGCATGGAAAGAAGCCAAAGTGATTCCCTTACCTAAAAAATCTCATCCCACGTCCTTTTCTGAATATCGTCCCATATCCATCCTACCATTCCTGTCCAAAGTCCTCGAACGGCTGATTCACAATCAACTGAGCATGTTCCTTACTAAAAATAATCTCCTTAACTCCTTCCAATCTGGTTTTCGTCCCGGTCATAGCACTACCACAGCCCTTATCAATATTACGGATGACATCAGGTCCGGCATGGAAATCGGGAATCTAACGGTTATGGCATTACTGGATTTTAGTAATGCTTTTAATACTGTTGATTTCGATGTCTTGCTTGGCGTATTGCGCTCGCTTAACATATCTCCATCGGCGATTGACTGGTTTCGAAGTTACCTGTTCGGTCGTCGGCAACGTATTTGCATTGAAGATACTTCATCTTCTTGGTGCAAGACCTTTGCCGGTGTACCACAGGGTGGCGTTTTATCTCCTCTTCTTTTCGCAATTTTTATAAACTCAATCTCCGAAAGACTACTTTCTTCCTATCACCTTTATGCAGATGATCTGCAAATCTACTGTAGAGCACCCCTTGGAAATCTGACGCAAGCGGTCGGCACTATAAATCAAGACCTTATTTGTATTAGCGACTGGAGCAAACGGTACGGACTTCTGGTTAATCCCGCAAAGACGCAGGTGATTGTGGTGGGCAGTTCCAGAACCATCTCAAAAATTGACTGGAATGCTCTTCCCCAAGTTTCTTTTGATAACGTTGTTATTCCTTTTAGTGAAAATGTTAAAAACTTGGGGATTTATATTGACAAAAACTTTACCTGGTCTGTTCAACTACAGGAAGTTAGTCGCAAGTTGTTTGCATCTGCTGCAAGTCTGAAAAGACTACGTAACTTCCTGCCAACTGCAACCAAAGTTGCGCTAGCTCAGTCCCTTCTTCTTCCGATCCTTGATTATGCAGATGTCAGCTATCTTGACCTTACAGAGAACCAACTTGATAAGCTGGAGCGTCTTCAAAATTTTTGTATAAGGTTCATATTTGGCTTACGCAAATATGACCACGTGTCAGAATTTCGTGCAAAGCTCAAGTGGTTACCAATTCGCCTTCGCCGGAATGCTCACATACTTTCATTACTTTACAATGTCCTGTTCTTACCCTCTACTCCACTTTACCTCAAAAATCGCTTCGAATACCTTGGTGATAGCCACTCGCAATTTCTAAGGTCATCGGATAACCTAAGACTGAAGATGCCAATGCATTCCACAACCTTTTTCGACAAATCCTTTTCGGTTCAGGCCGCTCGTTTGTGGAATGCATTACCGGTACCAATAAGGCGTGCCCAATCACTGTCCGTTTTTAAAAGGCTCGTGAAGGATTATTACTTGTCGCTGTGATTCTATGTCGTATTCGTCGTTATAATCTATAAACATTCCTATTTTTTTGTTTTTGCTATAGTTATGAATATACCTATACTTATGTTTATTTATTTTAGTTTATATATATATTTATCTATTTTTATATAATAATATTAATATTTACATGCACCAACAACCTCAACCTGTATTTTGGTTCAGTTCAGTCCATCCTAAGGTTGCCTGGAAGAAATCGCAAATTGCGATAAGGCCGCCAATTGTACTTTTTGTATTAGAATAAGTTATTGTCTTTTGTATTTTTTTTATTTGGTGTACAATAAAGAATATAATAATAATAAAAACCGCACACTAAACCTTCCTTTTCTGCTTGGCCGCCAAAGTCAATATTTGTTTTGAAATAAAACTACTTTTTACGGATTTTATCGTAAGTAAAGTAAGTAGTTTAAATTTAGTAAAGTAGTTAAAATTTAAGTAGTTTTATTTCATTTTCAATGTCTAATATTGGCGTAAGTGTTAGAAATCAATATTGTTTGTTAGTTTAAACTTAAAAAAAATATTTGGTAACTTGATGTGCTGGCCACCGTACGTACTCGGTCAGTAAAATTAATTACAGTTAATGTCGCTATTGTTAGTGCCATGACCCCAGTATGTGTTAGACACGAACAATATGCGAAAAACAAAAAAAATAACTGAATTTGGCGCGCACACAGAAACAATCCGCTTTAAGCAAATAACGCATCTCTATTATATTATGCTCTTGCATATGAAGCTTCTAACCCCAAAATATGCATACATATTCATGTTTATCATGATTATGATTTGCTGTGAAGTAACTAAGCTGTTTACATTCCCCGCGCGTCACTTCCGTGGTCGCAGAGCTCATTACAAAGGATCATGTTACTTGGAGTTTTGTGTTACTTGACGTAATAGTATAAAAGTATGATTGGATTCAGAAACCCCCGCTTCCACACTTCAAATCTATATTTTTGTCCGTAGTATGTTACTATCATGAAAAATACTAAAAGATTTGTAATGTTATTTGCCATAGAGATAAAATAACAAAGTCGTCGCAATTGTCGCTGATGCCTATAGTACAAGATATTAATTTATCTTAGTTTAGGTATCAGCTTCAACTCTAAATATGTAACAATAACTACCTTTCTGTTCTAAATTTAAAAACGACCAGTATTTTGTAATAAGTACTAAAACTTGAAGGTGTAAATAAAGAATTTTTATTTATTTTTTATTATTTATAATTACAGTATTCTCATTTATTACCAAAACCTAACTAAAACGCCTTCATTAACCACACTTACTACACTGAGGAATGGGGGAGGAGGAGGAGAAATGGAGTAAGGAGAGGAGTGTAATAATTTAATTCACTAGCTTTCCGCCCGCGGCTTTGCCCGCGTGGACTATACGTTTCTTGTCATTTTATGGGATAATATATAGCCTTTGTCACTCAGGAATAATGTAGCTTACTATTGGTGAAAGAATTTTTCAAATCGGTCCAGTAGTTTTTTATATAGAGCCTATTAAGAGCCTATTAAATGCAAACAAACAATCAATTAGTTAACTTTTCAACAAATATAATTATGTATAGATAGATAAATATATAAATCTAAGCGTAAACCTATTCCTGCATACGTAAGTTTACCTAGGGTTTGATTATTCTCTGAATCTCAGCTGAAGGGTCATTGGCTTGAGATAACAATGTTGCGAAAATTACGCAACTGCTAAATATTTACATAAAATACACAACAATTGTTCGTTTACAGCGTAATATAACACGAGTACAATACAAAACAGTTTAAGAGCACGGAACGCCTGAGAAAGCTTTTCACACTCACATTGTGGGCCCAAGCGGTGACGTAAGCGGCCTTATTACCTACAACTTTCGATTTCTGGATGAAATCAAGTCTGCTTCCTTGGCTACCAGTGATAACCTATTCATAGAAAAATATTATTAATTTGAAACGAAACCTTTAAGGCTCAGCGCTCAACTGTAGTTGTCAAAAAAAATTATTTAACCCTAGGAATTAAGCCCCAATAAATATTAATAATCATCTGTATCATTTTTCTCAGGATGGGGGTTGGTTTTAGTACGATAGGATTAAATAAGACCTTATTTACGCAATACGATTTTTAAATTTATTGAATTATTTTTTAGTTTCAAATAAGAGGTTAAGTATAAAATATTATTATTATAGGTACCTATCGTACCTACTGAAAAAGGACGAACCAGTGGTATTTAGCTTTTATAAAGATCAAATGACTTACATTTTTGGCTATTTAGTGAGATCGACTCTAGAAAGGTTGAGAAACGACGGGCTATAGGTAGGTATATTAATCAAGTCCCAAGCACAGAAGACTATTTTACGATTTTTTAAATGAACCTGGCCCGTAACAAATTCCGTCGGTGCAATATAACTTTCACTTTCTGGATTAAATCGAGACCGCTTCCTTACCGAATGATAGCCTTGTGGAAAGATGACATAACTCCATAATTGCACAGTATTTATACTGTGATAATTGTTACACGGGAAATAATTTATGACTTAGATGTATTATTGAAAGTCAATTGCTTTATTACAAACACTAATTCTGTTAATAATGAACTTGGAACCAATTTAATGTAGGCTATTAATAATTTGTAGGTAAAATTATCTGTTATGTTTAAAGCTGAGTAAGTCAATTAAATGTTGTAAAGATTGCAAGAAGAAAAGAGGAAAACAACAAAAGAGAAAACAAAATATAAACTGGACACTATTTAAATGAGAACATTCGAGGGTTTCCGACTTTATTAAAGTAAAACTAGCAATCTCCTTTACTTTATTGTAGTTAAAAACAATTGTGTAGGAATGGATTTCGATTAAAATCAATATCAATACTCTATTTCGTAATCGATGCATGGAATTAGGTCGATCGGTGCTGGCGCATCATTTTGCAACGGTTACGTGTGTATTTTCGTCACCTGCGCCTGACCGGTGTCATCGCCATACTGACACATACCGCACATCACGTCAGCATTGTCTTTACTGAACATATTACCACATCTAGCAACATGTTATGCTAAGAGTTTTACCCCTATTCTAACCACTTAATTTAGTGAATTCATAATTATTACAAAGTGGAAATGAGTCTTGAGTAGGAAACTTACTCTTACTTTCTCCTGCTATAGAATGCATTTGTTGTTTGAACCTCATGATAGTGATGACTTTCTCAAAAAAGGTCAGATTAGAAATCCTAAACCAACCAGCAGCTTGCATGATGAACACGCATGCAACTTGCACGTGGAAGTTTATTCTCTACCTACCCCAATAGAAGACGGACAATACAACCCTAATGGAGAGTTAAAATAATTATGGAATATAATTAGACATCCCACGTTATCTAAGAACAATATCACTGTTGAGGATGTACCAACACTATATTGAAGAGAAAATGCTAGAACCGAGCGGAAAAACTCACCACGCGAGAGGAACCCATCATGATAATGAGTTCCTCTGCAAATACTGGTATAACTAATAACTTTATTAGGTAGGTACATTTCATATTTATTGTCACTCAGGATTTCCTTTTTAGGGACTCCAGTTTCTCACAAAGGAAAAACACAGACTTTTGTATTGCGTTAGTACATACTAATATCGACTAAAGCAATAGAAAAATCATTACCGGTGTAACACTACCTGAGTGAAGTGCCTACATGAAGAGTCATATCAATACCTATACATATACATATAATTCAATCAGTCAGCAACCACTGACTCTGAAACTTATTTTGGCCCCACGTTGAAAATGATTTTATTAACTAAAACCCGCGAAAAATTTTACTCAAATTTTCTCAGCAGCTATTCCAAACATTATTTTTAACGTGCATTATTAATATGGGGACAATGGATTCTCCTGCCTGAAAACCTCAAAGGCCCACAAGGGTGCGACCGCCCACTTTGATCTTACACCTTTATCGATTTTAAGGTGCTTTAAAAATAAAACTAGGCAACTTGTTTTAAACTCGACTTAAATGCCGTTAACGACCCCTGGGATTTATTTAGAATAAGAATAAGTATTAAGTATTGGAGTGATGTTTTGGAGAGGCTAGGGGAGGCTACTGGCTACTGCCTACGTCCAGCAGTGGACTAATATAGGATGATGCTAAATGATGATGATGATACCTAAGTATTTTTTTTTTTTAAAAAAAAAAAAGCTTACTAGCAATGTGGGCCACACATTACTAGTATTCTTGTTAACCCCTCGTGCTAAGCTAAATGCTTGTGTTACGAGTGGGTTCACGTCGGTAGTGCAATGGGTGGGGTTCGAACCGGCAACCATATGATCGCAAGTCCGACGCCCTAGCCATTAGGCTACCGACGCTTCAAAGTATTATACCTGCAATGTAGGTAGTACCTGTAACAACGTGGTAGGTACCTTATTTAATTAAAATTAACGAATCTATATATAAATTGGTTGTCATCGAAGCGTTACTAACTATCAACTAATGAACCCTACTTATCACTAATAATGTACTAGTATTAATTATTTATCAATGTCACTGCATAACTCATTAGCCAACGTAATGACTACAGCAGATTGTTCGTCGAGTTTCACCAAACAAACTATATCAAAAATATACCCCAGCGACCCACAACTCCACATAAGCCACCTCGTAACACACATTACGAATTTTCTGAAGTCAGGGGAGCGCGTGGGGCGCGCGCCGACCGGCGTGCGCGCAACGCCAGTCCACCACGCGGAGTCGCGTCGCGCAGCTGTCGCGAGCCAACCCGAATACGACCTACGCATTCCGTCAGTTCTATTTTTTTAACTAAAACTGCCTTCGCTATCTCTTATCATTTTGACATTTAGTAACAAATTCAGCCCCGAAATTCAAAAGCTGGCTTCGTGACTTACTTCAGCGATTATATCGTTTCCACTCATTGCTCCTGTAATGTGGTGTAATAGAGCCTTATCTAACGTAGCGTAATAAGACTGGTTAATCTTGTCTATGGTTGTATAACTAAATACTCCTTTTTCATCCTTGGATTGATGTAGGAAGTTAAGCGTGTGTTGTGGCAGGTCACGTAATTTGAACGGTCCTGAAGTTTTTGTGCGGCGCGAGCGCCTGAAACTGGTGCTCGTAATAAATTTAATGAATTTCTCGCCGCCTTGGTGTTATATATAGTAAAAGCTAGAACGCTAAGTTACATAAACAAATTCCATGTACTCGTGAAGCAGTGAACTTGTTTCCTAGTCTGATTGAAAATTTGTAATACATTTTGTCGCTGAAAGAATTTAAAGTTTCTAGTGTGTTCACAGGCAAAATTACTTCCTATCCAACTATTAAGGTCCAGACATTGATTGACAATATACATCACATATATCTAAATTTTATATTGTTAAAACCGATTTATTATTTCTTGCTTATTTTTTTTTGTTTTAACACAATTTATGTGATATAATGTTGATTTGGCGTGACCTGTCAAATGATAATCGTGCTTAACCTATTACGTCAAAACAACGGCAATAGCTTCTCCACAGTACATAATACCAGCTAATGATTGGACGCAATTAGCCATATTTATTCTTATATAACATCTGTACTTAATTCTTCTGACGCAAGCTTCTAGGTGGAATGCATTTAATTTTACGACACAGCAACGGTTTTGACCTAAATAACTTTGAATTTTAAGACCTTAATTGCTCGAAAGCTACAAATTGAGCTGAGCTAATTATTTAATGATAAGTTAACTAGTCTATCGGAAGTATGAACGTTTTATCGTTACACAATACAAACTAAAGTCCATATTAAATGGATAAACAAATCACAATCACATTTTAATCAAAATATGTTGAGCCCGTCAAAAATTTAAAGAATTTAAAACCAGGCGAGCAAGGCTTTAGGTAACAGGGTAGGTTGTACGTTCACGTTACAGGGAGCAACAGTATTTGTTAGAGTCCCAACTTTTACAGGCTCCCTAAGCATTCATCTAATACTTGTATATTAAAGAGACCATCCTATCGCGAAGTTAATTTATTAGCTACAGTATATCAATGTTTTTCTTATTTGTCACTTTTTCTAATTATAGGTTCTTCACTCAAGGTTAAAGTGCGTGAGAACGATTACTACAATACTCATAACAAGAGGCATTACTTTCGACTCGCATTGAGATCGTACTCCTGCACCGGAGTGCCAGTGAGTGCTGATCAGTGATCGGTGAAGAGTGTTGATGTGCCACGTGACTGTGAACTCACTTCTAGAACTTTTATATTCACTTGTTTGGATGAAAAGCGAGAGCAATGAAGGTAAGTGTATCGGTTTTTTTTTTCTTATTTATGCTGCGAATTATAGAAATCACGAGTAGCCCACGGCTTTGCCCGCATAAGATCGCGGTTATCCCGCGGAATATATTTAGCCTATAATAATATGTTAATCGCGAATAATTTTGTTTTCTAATAGTGAAAGAATTATTAAAATCTGTTCTATAGTCTCAGAGTCTCGGTTACAAACAAACAAATTTTTCCTCTACCTAGGTATATAATATTAGTAAACAAGTTTAGATTATCATTAAAGATACAAAAGGTTTTTTTTTTAAACGTTATCCCACACTTTCATACACGTTCATTCCATCTGACTGAAAACTAATCAAAGTAAAAAATATATACCTATTAAAATAGTTTTCTGACAATTAGTATATCTAAGGGAAATACATTTAAATGACAAACGGTAAATTTTAATAGAAGTTTTTTTTACCTCCTAAATGTTTAACGAAAACTTAAGAGGATAGTATCCGCTTCGCGCCCCATACAAACGCAGTTTGGCCCTTGCTTGAATTTTAAACAATGAAAGTCATTGAAATTTTGCAGTAACAATCTTATCATTAATATACGTGTTCCTGTAATATAAAATTTCATTTCAATATACGGTTAAAAAGTTACACGAGCTCAAAGATTGGCAATTTTCGTTGAAAAACGGCCCAACTTTATGCTAGTATTTCTCGACAATGTATCAATACAGAAAAGTTCTGATTCGAAGGAAACCCAGATAATATAGTGAATATTTTTTTACAAGATTTTTTTTTTACATATTAGCAATATTATAGGAGTAATCTCCAAAATTCGGAACATACGAAATACGCGTGAAAATGTTGTTGTTTCTCCTCTCGGGCACGCGTTCGCATCGCGAGGGATAGAGACAGCGACAACTGTGCAACATTGTTGCGCTCGCGAGGGACACTCCTCTTAATGTTTACAGCCATGGCAGTCTATTGTCTTAAAATGAGTCGCCTCCGTCCCGGAAGCGCCGTAGCATTACTTCTGGAAAGTATGCTTTGATTTATGTAATACTTTAGAGCCCCAACAGTAGCACAACTATTTTCCGCGAGTAAATAGAGTATTCTTTATCGTACACCAAAGGGTAAAGTGATAATACAAAACACAAACGTCACGGCAGTAAAATAAGCGATATTACAGCTTCTTTTGTCATGTTAATTATCAAACAATTATCGAGTAATACGAAGCCATCTCTATAGTCTTATTGCTAAAAACTATAGTTACCACCATAAAACCTAATTATACCCTGTGTGAGCAGTATGGTAATAAATATGCATGCAGCAGTTATTGTGAATTCTTGAGGTTAACTGTCTATCTTTTTTTCACCTCTGAGTGGAATACAGGCATGATAACAATAAAGCTTACTTAGTTGTTTCAAAGACTGAATAAATTTAAATCATGCCGGTGTTACAAAACTTAGCTAAATCTTCAAAATCTTGAGTTATGTGATTTTATGCAAGCAACGCAACACCAAAATGATCATCTACTTTCTTCTAAACACATATATTACAAATTTCTTAATCACGGAAAGAATGCAAGCGTTTTTACGTAAACAGTTTCACGTTCACACGATTTTGACGAATACATACTTATATGTATTGTTATCTATAACTACACAGATCATCTCAAGCCGTGAACCGTGGCATTGCACAATTTCTAAGATGTTATACAAAAATAAATTAAAGTGTTATAACATAATAATAATTTGGTGTGTGCCAAGGCCGATGAATAACTAAACCAAACATTGCAACGTTATTATGAAACTGACCGTTTTATTGCTAACTGACCAAGTGACCGAAAGTGTTAAGTGACTGGTCCGTTCCGAAATCTTACTTTTAAAGGAAGCATTCTGAATTTGATGAAAAATAAGTTTTTAGCACAGTGATAGTCTAGTGATATGATCATTGAATTGCCAAGTCATGTGCATATTAATACTTCATTATACTTTATTTTTAGAGAGACAGAGATTTTCTCGGCGGCGTATAAAGTCTGCAAACTCACATTATTCCCGCGTTGTGAACTATATCCCTCAGATTCTGAAAGGAGAACCGTGCAGTGGGACAATATATTGAGTTGATGATAAGGAGATTTTAGATTATAATATAGTCCATAGATCCAAGACAATTAATAACTTCACTTTTACTTACTACGAAGTCGAATATTTTACGTGAAGCACCATCAGATCTTCGATCCCAATTACTGGACAATACCGATATCCTTACGAAGTATGGACTTATGGGCGAGATGGATGGGATGGACTTTCTAGGCTTCTGCCGACAGATTTACGTGTTGTCCATAAGTTAAAGACGAGTCTTAATGTATTAACAATCGTCACCCATTCAGAAACCGACCACGGCAAGCGCAACTGAAACTTATAGATCGATGATCAGCGCAATTTGGCCACGAACCTCTAAGCTATAATCTGTGCGAAATGTCTCATGGTCACTAACAAATTGTTAGATAATTTAATAAATGCATGTGTCAACAAAATTTTACAGACGCTCTGTAACAAATTGCACAGCACGATATCTTCCGGATTATGTATCACCAGAGTTCACCTCATTACCGAATGTAAAAGTTCAAGTTAGATACTAAAACCACTCGGTTACTACAGGCAAAGAGAATGCAACGTCTTTAAAAGGCTACACATAAAGCTATTCATGTACTCGGCTAGCCGCGATTGTAAAGGCTTTCAGTACAATGAGAGACCACCTTATACTGAAAATGCATAGTTTCATGTGTAGTCGTGCTTACTACTTGGAAAGTCAAGAATGTATTAAGGTCTTCTGTATTCGATAGCATGACCTATACTGGATACTGTGTGACTGGTTGATTAATGGATATATACCTATTATTATTTTCATACAAACATATTTTCACGCCTATCTTCCGTTGGGGTACACAGAGACTAGATTTCCATTTGCTACGATCTTTGCTTACCACTTTCCTTTCATCGGAGTATTCCTCTTTCAGCACCAATGCTGTAAGTGGAATAGCTTAGGTGCGCAAACCATAGGTGCTCGCAAAAATTGGTCCCGAAAGAGGAATACTCCGTTTCATCTACGCTAATATTAACCTCCTCTTGAGTTTAGAATGCTTTTAACCTGGCCTATTTTGTGAGCTTCGGCAATTTGATTATGGAACCTACGTTCCCCGAGATTGACCATCCATGCTCGCCACCTCACTCGTTCTGTCAATCTCCGATCATCCATCCTGTATATGTGCCTAAATCATCTTAACGTACTGTTTCCTTGTTAATAACTACCTTACTTCATCTTGTTTTTAGAAAAAAATGCACCGTTATTACGCTGTTTTTCATTTGTGTAAACTAAGAAATCTTGTTCTGGGAAAATCGCAAAATGGTCTAACTAACACTTCAATTGACAATAGCAATAAAATACTGTAAATCTAGTCTTAGACACACAATAGACAGTCAATCTTTACATCTCATAACTGCTCATAATTCAATTCACTCATTGTAAGAAAACACTATAGCAACTATATAATCTACTAACAATCATAATAATTTACTGAATACAAACTAATCCAATAAGAAGTGGGTGATTTCAATCAATAGAAAACTGTCATCCTTGTCAATTTATAGAAATTTAAATGAAACGATTGATCAGCAGCTAAATAAATAAACATGATAAAGTTAATTGAGATCTTTATTAAGTACCTTTTACCAAAGGCGCCATCCCGCAGCGCCAACTGTTCCGTCTGCGCCGGCGCACTTGATCGCTTGATTATGCAAATACAAAATCTCATTACATCACGCTACATAACGTCTCGTTGCGTTTTTGACATAATCAGTGGCAATCAATTGATTTGGACGAAATATGACAACAATTACAAAAAATTAAATCAAATATGAATTTAAGCTCAAGTTTAGCTTGTCAAAGCACATAGGTAATTATGAGGCAAACCAGTATCTCTCAGTACGCATGAAATCCAATGTCAAAATCTTGTTATTTTCAGGAATTCCTGGAAACATACTAATTTATTTAATGAAATTACGGTTCGTTCCGTCCGAAAGGTAATTCCAAAATTAACATTGTACCACTATCAACAAGGGGACAATTCCGATTGAATTTGTTTTGTAATTTGGATTGCTGTCAGACCATCACGTCTCAGACAAAAACAGTTGCCTTATCGGTTAAGTACTTAACAGTTAAAACATTCACGCACCGGTAACCGCAGACGTAACTCACAGAGGAATTTTAATAAGGAAGAGCCCACAGTACTGCGTAGGTCTTTTCTTATCGTATTGAACATCATTAACGTATATTATCTAATATTAATCATTTAAGAAATTAGAAAGGGCAATTGGATTTGTTCGTGAATCATAGGAGCTTTAGATCAGTAGGTTATTAAGACCACTAATATATCGTTAATGTTCTTTACAAGTAAGCAGATATCTCTATAAGTACATACAAAGTCACTATCTGCGTTTGTCTGATTTTGCGCTTAGTTCTTATACGCAATGGATATTGACACGATTTTCACTATAATTTGGAGAATTACTTCCCTAAAGTTTATGTGTATTTGTATATTTTGCATCGGGGCTTGTTGGAATATTAAATTAATAACTGCTCTAGTTAGATCAATTATAACCCGAATTTTAACAATTGTCACCAATGTTTAGTGAGATTCAATCACTATTAATAACTGGGTACCTAGTATTTTTACTTATTTTGCTTATGTTCTTGCATTATGACTTACATAGCGGGATACCAAATTTATAATCGATTTTCGGTTAGAACCCCGGAATGGAAGTCTCCTCATCATTTAGAAAAGAGATGAAGATCTTTAAATGGTTGATCGGATTTTATTGAATCATAACTAAATTCTCTCGTACAAATAACCTTTTAAACAAAAAAAAAATAGACCATTCCTTTAGACGTTGTTATGCCACAGACTAATAACACCCCTCCTTTTGTGTCGGGTGTTAACAATTACTTTTACCATATTTACCGGAGTGTGTAAAGTTTAAAAGATCCTCAATCTTTCTGATGGGAATGTGAAATTGTTATACAACAATGTCTTTGTTCAAAACATCTATCGCATTATTTGGAGAGACTGAACAGCTTATCATGACTAATGAGGTTTTACACAGCTACCTTAGACAAAAATGCGTTCTCAAACGGTTTGAGCGTAGCAAGTGACAAATAACAAACACGACGTAACACATAATAGTTCACCCGGGAAGTGCGGCTCAGTAATGCGTTTGCGCAACTATAAAGCGGCATGTCCACCGCGTTTTACGTACCGCATTCAATTGAGCCTTTATCAAATTCTAAACTTTTACCTCTTTACTATTTATTTTATCCTACATGAAATCATGTATTTAAATCACAGATACTTATTATACTCAGCATAAGGCTGAGTACAATAAGTAATGGCTGGGTATACTTTTATATGTTAGGAACTCTGTCGAGCATTAATATAATTTATTGTTGGTATTCCTCTTTTTAAACTACATAATGTCATTATTGCTATCAACAAAATAGTGTTAACATTAACCAACATAAAAACGAAACTCATGTTAAATTACTATGGCAGTCTAGTATTCAAAGGCGATCGCTTGATACATTTTCTCAATAGAATAATTTTTTTTTTTATAAAAACTTGTGTCCAACGAACTATTTATCTACGGCTTCCCATTCACTGTTTATCTACGGTACTTTTTATTCGTGACTCAAATGAACTGCTTCGACATTTGGTATTTTTGCCACTATTGCTATTATGTTTGCTACTTGATGCCAATCAATGACATACTTACAAATTATCAGCCGAATCAGCAATTACTATAGGTGCAAATTAATTTCACCGAAAATATCGTATTGCAAAAGTATTTTTTTAAAAAACAACGTTTACCTTCTAGTCACTTAAGTTCTTGGAGGCAAATTAAAAAAAAATACAATCATTATATTTTCTTATAATGTTTTAAAAATGTAAAGTAAAATTACACACTTAGAAACAAAATGTACGAAACATGTAAATTTTGAGACATTAAGCCTTATAAATAGTCTGTAGAAGACAACTGAGTGATGTAACGAAGACGTTAAATCACTGTAATTTTATAAAGATACACGTGCGGAAAAAACGGCAACATTAATGATGGCTATTAGCATTGAGCAGTCTTGGTTGCTTAGCTTTGCCTTCGTGACTGTCCGAAATTCAGTTAAGCACGGCCACAAATATCGATTTTCCGAGCAAGAAGATCGATAGATAAGTATGTACCTAATTAAATCTTAGCTAATTGGTTTCGTGGTGCAAATTTTCAACAAGGTTCATTGAGCTACTTATCATGTAAAGTTTCAAACTTTATTTTATTTTATTCTAACATATTTCCTCGAATGATAAATGGCGCATTGGTACACCTTCAGTTGGCTAGTATGTTTAGGCTCCATGGAATAAAGGGGAAACGAAGGTAAATGTACTGGAATAATAAAAAATAGGTTAGCTAGTACGAATAAAACTAAAAGCATAAGTCCATTGTTAACTAAATATAATAAATCCTAAATACTGTAACAATAAGGTATCAAGACGTCTAATAACCGCAGAGAATCTATTAAATTGATTATACATAGCATTCCCACAAATCAGCTTTTTGTAATATTAATAAAAACAACTCGTGATCTAACAAAAAGTGATCACAGACCATAGCGGCCTGCCATAAACCGTTGCTATGACGACCAGGCATGCAAATGGCGTCCTCGAACCGCTCAAAATAAGCCGTAGAAAGTGTATCTAATGGCCGATGATATAACTGACGTAATGCCCACGCGCATTGATAAGGTAATGTATCCTTGGATCTCCATATTATCAAAATGGAAGAAATCCAGAATATATTCGAAAAAATCTAGCAGATAACTCGCAAGCTACCTCGCAGTATGAAATTTTGCAGTTCCTTATCACCGTAGGCACTAAGACAGGAATTTGGGATTTTTCCACGGAATTACGAGAAACAAGATCGAAGATACGCAACTAGTAATACATTAATCATTACTTACCTCAACTCATTGCTTTGATACCCTTCGTTAGTTTATACAAAAAAGAAGGAGATTGTTGCCTTTCTTGGTTAAAGTAGGCTTCTATTACTCAGATTTTTTCCTATCTACCATATCACTTACCAATTATGGAATCCATTTAATCTTCATTCTCCTCCTCTTGTCCCAACTTATTTTGTGTTGGAGCAGCACCTTTTCTTGCATTTATTCCTATCAGTAATGTCCTCATTTTGGAATAGATTTCTGGCTCTATTAATAATTAATTTAGGGATGTATTTTCCGGCTGGTCCTTTCTACCATTATTTATGAGGATAAAGTGTAGATGCTTGAATACTTATTACCACATCCAAACAATAAGCGATTACGGTCTTAATCGCTTCGTCGTTAGAATAATCTAGCATTTCTTAACGGTGACTGTATAGTGAATGTATTAAACCCGATTGTTACGTGATCAAGACACAGGATCCTATTCCAACCAGTCTTACTTTTGACATTTAAAATAGATTATTTTTATTGTCAACTTAGATAGTGCAAGCTGCAATCGGTCTGATGAAAGTGAATTTTATCGGTAGATGCAAGTCGGCTAATCATTATCATCACTACATAGTATAAAACAAAGTCGGTTTCTGCTGTCTGTCTGTCCCTTTGTACACTTAGATCTTTAAAATTACGCAAAGGATGTGATGCGGTTTTTTTTTTAATAGTATCAGTGATTCAAGAGAAAGGTTTATATGTGTAATAGAATAATACATATTTTAGTACAGAAAAGTCGCGGGCGAAGCCGTGGGCGGAAAGCTAGTCTAATATGTATAAAACTCAAGATAATATTAAAAACAATTGAAATATGAATTTAACGGGCTAAGCGAACGCCTTCACCAAGTATATTCTTTGGTTTGTTACAACATTTTCAGTTACGGAATTTTCTAACATAACAATTGACTTGTCCTCGACAGCAGAAGGCAAATAAAAAAAACCGGCCAAGTGCGAGTCGGACTCGCGCACGGAGGGTTCCGTATCATTACGATTTATAACGTATTAAAAAAAACTATTTACTAGATCTCGTCCAAACCAATTTTCGGTGGGAGTTTACATGGTAATCTACATTATATATTCTTTTTAGTTTTATCGTCCTCTTATTTTAGAAGTTACAGGGGGGGGACACACATTTTACCACTTCGGAAGTGTCTCTCGCGCAAAATATTCAGTTTATGACGTATTAAAAAAAACTATTTACTAGATCTCATTCAAACCAATTTTCGATGGAAGTTTACATGGTAATGTACATCATATATTTTTTTTAGTTTTATCGTTCTCTTATTTTAGAAGTTACAGGGGGGGGGACACACATTTTACCACTTTGGAAGTGTTTCTCGCGCAAACTGTTCAGTTTAGAAAAAAATGATATTAGAAACCTCAATATCATTTTTGAAGACCTATCCATAGATACCCCACACAGACAGACAGACGGACATGACGAATCTATAAGGGTTCCGTTTTTTGCCATTTGGCTACGGAACCCTAAAAATAAACAACGCAAATAAAAATGTTGACATCGTTGACATTTGATGGAATTGATTAAGACATTGTGTTTACAAAGAATGAGAGTGTAGTTTTTGTTAGGTAATCATTTTACAATACTTATATAAAAAATTGTAACGATAATGTAAACAACATGTTTAGGTTTTTTGATAATCATCTAAGAGTTTGCTATAATTTAGTTGATATTCAATCTAACCTGACAAACTATTCTTCTAATTTGAATCTCGAAATAAGTAATGTCTTTCTTTAACATAGGATTGGGTCAAATTATAATTATTAAGACTCCCACTAAAAACATAAAGAAGAACGCCAAGTTCTTAATAAAAAAATCTGGATACCAAGTTCTTTAGATGTTTTTTAATTGTATATATAGTTCTTTTTTTAAGCGGCGGTAGTCTAATGGCTAGGGTGTCGAACTTGCAATTATGTGGTAGCCGATTCGAAACACATTACACTAACGAGGTGAACCCACGGAACCCACGAAATCTGTTATCTACATACTTTTTTGTATTTACAAGTGCAAAACATATTTTTGTGTGTATAAGAAATGAATTTTTCAATGATTTATAGGAAAACCGAATTGATTAACCGGAAACGAGGTTAATCGCGTTCGTGACCGTGATATTTTTGAATATGGAATGGTGAAGTTGACCACGAATCCTTACAAGGCAGCAAACATTTCGACAACATAGTCGCCCGTTCGTTACATAAGGTTTGCAACACTAAGCGCGGTGCTGCATCAATAACAATGTAGTCGATTAATCGAACTCGCATTACTTGACATTTTTTATTTAAAAAGGTAGGAATATCTTTATTTTTTTTATTGCAATATGGAAGGTTGACAGTTTATTCCTTTGGTAAATTTAGATTACTTCTACTTCAAAAAAGGGCCTATGCTCGCCAAAGATTTTATATTCGTGGTCCGACGTACCGTTGGACTATAAATATTATATAAATTAAGTAAGTATCACTCATTGTCAATTCAATGAACGTAAATACAATAAAACCAAAAGAAATTGTATTTCAATTTTGGCGGAATAAAACAACGTTGAATATAAATATCCATTTTATGTTGTAACAATGCTTAAAGTGAATTGTAATTTATTATTGAACAGCCGCAAAGTGACGGTAAAATTATTGAAATACGCGCTAACACCATTAAAATATATTAAAATATACCTATTTATTTACTAAGTAGGTATTGGTTATGGTTTTGAAAGTCAAGTTGTACGAGTAGGTCGTGATCTACTTGACCTTCATTATAACTATAGACTACAAGTACCTGTTTTTATTATTAAAAGAATTTCATTCACTAATTTCTTTTAATTTTACTTGAAACTATGCTTGAAATACTAAAATATAAGTATAATCCCGTGACCATGGATGCTGTAAAGGATCCGAAACGTCGGGAATTTAAAATAATCAATATAACGCGATAAAATCCGTAAAAAGTAGTTTTATTTCAATGTCTAATATTCGCGTAAGTGTTAGAAACCAGTATATAAGTATAATGTTAAATATTTCCAAAAAAAACGGAGAATGCGTTTTCTTTTCAGATTGCTTAATTCCTAGTATTATTACGGGCGTCGTTAATTTTTAAATTATAATTATTCACCACGCTGGTATAGTGTCTATACACACTACACTTACGTCAAGAAAGTCTTTATATGTGCAATTCTCATTACGAAGCTCAGTATCATTACCTGACCCTCAATGACATCAACATTGTTTTTCTTTCTTCATCTTCATCTTCATCAACCCATATATTGTCCCACTGCTGGGCACCGGTCTCCTCTCAGAATGAGAGGGATTAGGCTGTAGTCCACCTCGCTAGCCTACTGCGGGTTGGCAGACTTCACACGCCATCGAGAAAATCTCTCAAGCATGCAGGTTTCCTCACGATGTTTTCCTTCACCGTTTAAGCGCGTGATAATTAAGTATTAATACGCACATGACTTCGAAAAGTCAGAGGTGCGTGCCTTGGATTCGAACTCGAGACCTTTGACATGGCAGTCCTATGGTCATATCACAAGGCTATCACTGCACTTGTTTTTCTTTGTTATCACATTATTATCCAAGTTATTTATAACATTAATAACCACTGTTTTAGTCTTTATCAAAAACAATCTTGCTTATTCTGTTGGAAAAAGCATGTAGACAAAAACAGGTAAGTAGGTAACCGCCATTACTTTAACACTGGGTGGGTGGTCATTACAAGTATTGCAACTGTTATGTTGGCGTGCGTGTCTCGGCGCGTAACGCACGCGTATTATATCACCGATTTTTTTTAGTAAACAAATCAAAAGTTTAAATCCCTTGTAGTTTTCTTTGTCTTGAATCACAAAAACAAGGCGAATAAACTTATACAAAAGAGACTTTTACGACTGTTCTCGATTACAAAAAATATTTAGTACGTCTAAAATCCTGTCGATTTTAGACTTGTGAAACTTTACCTCTAGATTAGTCTCCTCTGGCTAAACATCTTTTCAATGTTGATTTTTTTTTATTTAAAAAATATGGCGAGCAATGCATATATTCAATTTAAAAAATAAATGAACAAAGGTAATCAAAAAATATTTCAAGCGTATTAGTAATTACATCTTATAAGTATACATAATTATCGAGAATTAAAATTCTTCAAAAATTTTGATTTATTAGCTTGGTTATCTTGGTTACTTTTTTATTAATTCTAAAAATCCCAGTCGCTGTTTTATTGTTCAACAATTTTATTGTTCAACAATTTTAATGCCAAGTTATCGATACACAAAGAACAAACACAGATTATGTAAGGAGTTTAAAATCCGGAACAAAGTAAGAGGTACTTACTTATGCACAGTAAACAAAATGTTCAATGCGACATTATCGCAGCGTTCTAGCCAGTTCGTATGCGTAACGGTAATTGAAATGTCAAATGATGTAGTTACTCCTACTTATTCAAATAACGTTAGCATGATTGATTTATGGACCTTCACAATATAACATCGCCCGAAAGAAAAAACCGCCATAATTTTTCTATGAAAACAATAAAAGGCAACAATGTAATAATATACGTTCATCCTGGCAGTAGGCTTTTTAATGGGGTTTTGGGGATTCAAACCTTCAAGCCTTAACTAACCCACCATTTCAGTGTTTTTTCGAAATGAGATTATTTAAAGCTTTTATTCATCTTGCATTATTTTTAGTTCTTATTGTCTTGCGATTAATGGCTCCTCCTATAACTCAATTAAACATAAACGTATCAAAAATGAAACTAGATCCGATTCCCCATTTAATGAAAATGTAACTGTTATTCTTTCAAATTTGAAGTAAGTAAGCAGCAATAATTCAGGCATGCATGTGGAATTTAAAAAATCTGAAAATCATCCATAGCTACAAAAAGTTTAGAGGCACTGTTCTAATAAGAAGTGTGTTGAATCCATTCCAAAATTGGAGTCGTAAATTATTGACTTAATTATTTTCCATGTTTATGTATAAAAACAGTTTTTTTACCTGCACGGCATTTCGGAAAGGGTAGTTGTAAATGATCGAGGAGAAAAAGACGCGAGTGTATGTATACATACATACGCGTGAGTGTGTATAGGTATGTATACATACACTAACGCCTTTTTCCCACAGAGTTAGGCAGAAACTATAGACCGCCACTTACTACGAGCCTATATCTCTTTCGCTTCTGCCACATTCATATTTTTTTCTTATACCTAAACGCGCCGGTTACGAGTAAATACTAAATACACTTGATCTTTTTGGAGGACCTTGCCTATATGATCAGTGTATATCCTTTCAGAGAGACCTCTCCCAACGCTGCCGCTGAGATTGGCCTTATAAATTCCATTTGTTAGTTGTCTTTCATTCATTCTCTTAACATGCCTGAACCATCTTAGCATATTCCTTTCAATTCGTGTCACTACATCATCTTTCAGTCCGCAACGTTGTCTTATCACAGTTACACCACACATACTATTATCCAAAAAACGCATTTCCACAGCATCAATAATCAATAATACTGACAAATCATCATTCATATCTATTCCGATTACAATGGTCCAAGCACTTAACTCAGTAGGCCTTTTACCGGCTGGTAAGTATGCGCACGCGCACTGTCTTGGCTGCCGACATTATGCAACAGTGAAAGTAATTTCGGCGCGGCCTTCACCCAGTGTGCCACTAAACTTAATCGGGTTACATATCTTACCATCTGCTTAGTTAGGTTATTTCACTAACATGTCTATTTTTATATTTTAAATAAATAATTCATCATTTTTTGTGCAAAAGAATGATAATATAACCCACCGATCCTTATTACAGCAGCTGACACAATAGAAAAACAATTATTACGACCCTCTGGAGGGTCACGGTGCTTTAGGGGAATTAATATCTTCACTCAGTCAAAATATATATTTTTAGATTTTAGGCCTTAAAACTGTTTATTCATACATTGAAACAGTTAAATCGTGTCAAGGCTTTTACTTTGTCATATCCTGTCATTTAGTAACTACAATATAAGACCTACATGATTACTATGTTAACCTTGCAGTGCATGAAAATTTGGTAAACAAAATTATTCATTTTGCGTAATCGGCACAAGTGTACAAAAGTAAAGCTGTTAAGTATGTATGTGAGTACAACTTCCGCTTCAGATTAAATCTTACGATCAATATTGAAATATGGCAGCCTCAGAAATACACCGTGAAGTCCGCACACGAAGTGTGACTTAATTGGAGCAATATTCCTACATGACTCCTCGACTCGACAGCTAACCAAATTGCCATCAATTTCATCATAAAATTCAATTTTATCTAGTTCTAGAATCCATGTGTTGTTTAAGATGACCGCATACAAAAACGTAGATTTCATCAAAAATAATTTTTATTTTCAGAATCACCAATACGTCTGTGCTATAAATAACGTTAAAATTCAAAACAAGCCATTAAGTTTAAAAAAACTAATTTGCAATTTTAGTTACAAGGCACAAATTTTCCCGCCATAATTCAAACGAGCGGCTTATGTCATCTTATGTCAGCGCACGAAAGTTCGAGAAACGGCCTTCACCCATTACCACCGATGCAGTAGCCACATGCGAACAGACAGGTTGACTTACGTAACGTTTGTTTATTTGGGGTTAGGTTTAAATAAGTTACAACTGCTTTTATTATGCAAATAGATGTATATGAAAGATGATAATAAAAATTATAATGAACCGAATAGCATCATAATTAAGAAGTAAGAACTTTAAAATCGGTAAGCAGTTAAACAAATAATGATTCCAGTTAAATTGTTAACAGGGGTTCTTTTTTCAATATCGTACTGATATTCAATTACGCGACAAATGTCAGTCACATTTATTTTTAACATTATAATAGTTTTCTAAAAAAATCGTTGACGTTAACCTGTCTTTTTTTTCTTTCCGCATTCAGTTACTCTATGATTCACTGAAGAATAAGTAAATTAAACCCAAGTATTACAGCATACAATTATTACGAAAGTTTATAAAACTCTACGTATGTCGTCATCTTTGGCTAGCCTGGCACACTGGCACTAAGAAAAAATATTAGCACCTTCTTCCTTAAATGTTAGCAAATGTTCTTGCAATAGATAAGTATAAAAAAGTACCGTTATTAATGTAATTTTCTGAGATTATTTTTGTTTCCTTAAGAACCTTCTACAGAGTATTAGAAAACTAAAAAAAAAAAT
Organism: Subacronicta megacephala; assembly: GCA_958496365.1. Taxonomy (NCBI): domain Eukaryota; kingdom Metazoa; phylum Arthropoda; class Insecta; order Lepidoptera; family Noctuidae; genus Subacronicta; species Subacronicta megacephala. The sequence continues at coordinate 8,456,011 of OY292534.1, forward strand.
ATGTTATAATCGGTAAAAGTCGTTCTCAACTCGTGTGACAACTTCACTTAACTTCTTAATTCTTAACCTTCTTTCTATCATCTCTAACCGAGATTAATCAAATTGGCTAACTTGTGCTAGTTAATAAAATCAAAGAGCTTATATCAAAAGTAGATAAGTACGTATATTTTCTATTGTAGGCAATCCTTAGACCTGTTGCTAAGACTCGTGTAATTGCCCTTCAAATCATAGAAATATCTTCGAACCAAAACACAATTATGTTAAGACATTATTGCTTAGCTTAATATAGCCATACGAACTCCAGCCTCACAGTTCTACCATCTTCTACATAAAACATCAACACAACATACAAATAAATAGCTATAAATATCGATCAGAATGTTGCTAAAGGGTTAACGGCCCTCACTTCCAGGTTAAAAAATTAATGAGCAGTATGATGCAATAGCCCTGTGATCAGTGATTTGTATGGATTAGAAGCGAACTGTTACAGATAACAATCGATTAATTGCAAGATCATGTGGTTCGATTCGCTTTCGAATCAATTATTAATTGTCATTATTATTTGTTTTACACAACAATTCATGTCAATAAAGATCGTTGACTTAGTTAGGTAACCCTGCTACTTGGTAATATTTATTTATTTACAATTCGTGTCCAACTTCTTCACGTTATATCTCCATTTTACTAATTCTGTGGTAATTTCTTGAATTTTTCGTGGTCTTTTAAGACACCCTAGCCACAGTATAATAAATATATTGTGCCCTAGCTTTGAAGTTTATATGATTTCGTATTTACAATGTACAAAACTTTATCTTCGGTGCCAGATAGAAGATGCATTTTCTAAATAATTTTACTGACAGTCATGTTTGGGATAAAACTTATTAATTCCCTAACTTGCATTCATGATTCTCCTGCTAAAGCAACTTATACCTAAACATAATATATCATATACCAAAAGTTATCAATTACCATTTTACTACTTACCTACCTTATTATTGATATTTCGTTTATATTCTTTGTCAGTTATTATATTATTTAATGTTTTCCGGCCAACTGACCTCAAATGCTAACAACAATAGGAGCATTTAATCTTGAATTTTTCACGTCTGCCAATAGCAAAATTAATATCCAATTCCAATTTTAATAGTTGCCAAAAATTTTGCAAGGTTAAACTTAATAGAATTTTAAATCGATTGAATTATTTTTATTATATTCAGGAACATTCACCGCATTATAGTGATATTACCTTTTTACTAATCTAACCTATTGCAAGCCGGGCACAAATCCAAACTCAGAGCTGCTACTGGAATAATACGATAAACCCAGTAAAGGTGGGAATCGAAGCCCGAAACACTAGCGTAGCAGTCGCTCTTAGAACCACAAGACTAATGAGGCAGCAAGATGTAACTTTAACATCGAACATAAAAGGTCACATTATGCACAGTGACCAGTTGATCATTTTACCTTTCATCTAATACTCAAAGGTCACGGCATTTCTGAATGATTGACCCATATAATACAATCGCAAAGTAAGAATAAAATACAATTTATTACAGTATTATAACATTCACAGTTGAACGATCAGACGAGGAAGTGACTTGCACATTAACATCATGATGTTTAAGCGATTTACTCTCTCCTGCAAACTAAAATTGATGTAATGTGAAACATTAATTATGTTATGTGACCAAAGTTGAATGTAAATCTGACATAGTCATCATCATTGCTTAAGATCAAATTTTCTTAATAAGTGTTTACATTATAATAGAAACATGAGTCGAAACCGAGTCTTCAATCCTCATAATTTTATATTAAACATTAGCTACTCGCCCTACCATAACCTAACATACCATCACATTTGTCAGGTATTCCCCGAAGAGTTAGGCGGAGGTGTACTTAATATAGGTACAACTACAGTTTCGCTTAGATGTTTAGGTTCCACGTGATAGGGGGCGAGCCGATTGCCAATCACCGAGCACATCCAAACCCCGACCTTAGGTATACGTCTAGGTACTTTTTATGTATGTACTCGTATATTACGCGACGTCTTCGCCGATTGTGAAAAGAATTTCACTTTTATTATAATAACTAGCTTCCCGCCCACGGCTTCGCCCGCGTAGTTTCTCGGCTTTTCTATACTAAAATATGTATGTATTATACATATAAACTTTCCTCTTGAATCACTATATCTATTAAAAAAACCGCATCAAAATCCGTTGCGTAGTTTCAAAGATTTAAGCATACAAAGGGACATAGGGACAGAGAAAGCGACTTTGTTTTATACTATGTAGTGATGATGATAACCGATAGAATTATATATATGCACTTCAAAGAATCCCATATACCTAAGTCAATCTGGTTGGTTCAAAGCTTATCAGAGAAGAAATAGGTATTCAATAAATTAATAACTCCATTTATTTTTAAACAACTTCCTATTATTTACTGTAACGCCAGATCATATTTTAAAATTGTTAACTGTATTATTATTGACTGACTGTATCTAATGGTTCCGGTCGTAGCAATAGTTTCTTAGTGTTCCGGGAAAAATCCGAAGAGTTATTACGGAATGATTGAATAACAGAGATCTAAATACCCAACTTTCGGATCAAAAATATAATTTGGATCGTATCAATGAAGGGTGTAACAATGTGGGCGTCATTCTTACCTCAGATTGGATTCCACCATTAGCTAACAAGCAAATCTCGATCTCTTTGTACAGAAACATTGTGTCACTGATTTCTATCAAAGATGCCTTTCACGAGATCGCCTCAGGAACTCGTAATGTCTGGAAATTAGATCATAATCTTCCGGACAACTATAGGAAATATACCTGTTGTATGTCTCTTTCCTTTCACACTCAATATGTATAGCGTTCTCTCTTGTTTTTTTTGTCAGTAAATAAGTATTTCATCAAATTGTGTTGATGCCTATATTGTGTACCTACATACTTGAAAAATATAAGCACAAATTTTACATATTTATATCAATTTGGTTTCCCCTGTCGATGGGACTTAATTTAATCTAAAAACTTACATCACTATACTAATACCACAATACTCTGCAACTATACTTGTTAACTTAAACTGACTGTTATAAATTCTGCGAATTTTTTTTTTTTTTTTTTAAAAAGCTTACTAGCAATGTGGGTCGCACATTACTAGTATTCTTGTTAACCCCTCGTGCTAAGCTAAATGCTTGTGTTACGAGTGGGTTCACGTCGGTAGTGCAATAGGTGAGGTTCGAACCGGCAACCACATGATCGCAAGTCCGAACCCCTAGCCATTAGGCTACCGCCGCTTAATTAATAAAAGTAATTTGGTATGAGTACTTCAAATAAATTTATTGCGTAGTATTTTTTTTACTACATAATAAATTAATCTTTAATTAAACATATAACTTACTGGTCAACGCCAAAAACATCATGTAACATCATACCTGAAACGAGAAAACAACAGAAATTACTTTACATCGACATAATAATTATTTTTATAACTGTCGACAATAACGAGTAATACCTAATGAATGATTATTGCAGGTAGTGATGTAAAATATCAGTTTATAAATATGCTGTATTCATATGAAAATTTTCTTTAATTCCAGGTTCGAGAGTCCTACCGCATTTGCATGAGACGCTGTGATGCGTCATAACATGCGGCCGCCGCGCCCGCAGTCGCTCGCCCATCCGATGCGCAGGAGCAAGCCGCCAGACAGACACAAACTCACACTATAATAATACACAAACTAGTCCCAACAAAAAAACCAAAGCTAGGTTCAAATGCTGTGATATTGGCAACTGATTTGAACTGTGATAGAGAACGAAACGAAAATGGCTGTACAAGTACTTTTAGCGTCAACAGCCCTGAAAACTGTGAGTGTGACAGGACTGTGGTTGATACCACTGTTACTTGGAGCTCTTACGTACCACAATTATAACTCTTATGACCCAGAAGCGAGGATATTAGATAAGGAGCCGTTAAAGGAGTATGACTTCATTGTGGTCGGTGGAGGGTCAGCCGGAGCCGTGGTGGCGAGTCGCCTCAGTGAAGTTAAAACTTGGAATGTTCTTTTATTAGAGAGTGGTAAGTAGTAATATCACATCATAGGCTTCAAGGATGTGGTTTTGATCATCAGTTATTAATTGTAAGACAACCCTCAAACGCATTTAACAAAAAAAAACTTTCTGAATATTTTATGTATTTTCCATGCTAAGATCATAAAAATAGTTTAGGGAGGAAAAGGAAAGGAAATCGATTGTAGGCAGTATTTAAACCTGCGTCTTCTGGTTCAATACCAGACACTACGACTAACTAAGCCACAGCGAGTCCTGACTCCCTCTATTTTTCCTTTAATAAAATACATTTGTCTGGTTATGGCTTTAACTCAGCCGACTAATTTTATATTACAAAGATTAATTGCCTGCAATAAATTAACCGCCGCGATTTAAATCCGTCACAGATATAAAACTCAAGTCCACTGTGTTTCATTCCAGGACCGGACGAGAACGAGATTACGGACGTGCCTTCGTTAGCGGGCTACCTGCAGCTAACGAAGTTGGACTGGCAGTACAAGACCGAGCCTACGTCCTACGCCTGCCTAGGATTTAAGAAGCACCGGTGCAGTTGGCCGAGAGGAAAGGTAAATATCCATTTGTTTAAAAGTTAACACACCATTAGAATCATATCGAAATCTGCGACTTTAGTTAAGCAAAAATTTACATTAGACATTTTTTTATTTTAAGAATAAACTAATAGACGTCCAAGAAGAGTTTGAAAATTGCTTTGAAAACGCCTGCAACATTTGAAGAAGCAATCAATTCACAGTTGTGTTATTGCTACTATTGTTTTGAACCTATTTTACTAGTGGGTAAGTATCCAGAAGGAGTCGTCAATCAATCTTTTATTATATACTAGTTTTTATAGGTACCCACTTACCTAATAAACCTTTTAGCCCTTTATTAAATGTGACATTATTTATTTCCAGGTACTCGGCGGCTCGAGTGTTTTAAACTACATGATATACGTGCGAGGCAACAAATACGACTTCGATCAGTGGGAGTCTTTCGGCAACCCTGGATGGGGTTACCAGGATGTACTGAAATACTTCATCAAGTCTGAAGACAACAGAAACCCTTATTTGGCTAAGAGCAAGTATCATGGTAGAGGAGGGTACTTAACTGTTCAAGAAGCACCATGGAGGACACCTCTGGTAGCTGCCTTCGTAGAAGCTGGAGTTGAAATTGGATACGAAAACAGGGATATTAACGGAGCTGTACAGACTGGGTTCATGATCGCCCAAGGAACTATAAGACGTGGATCCAGATGCAGTACAGCAAAAGCCTTTCTAAGGCCAGTTCGAACAAGAAAAAACCTCGACATATCTCTAAATTCACAGGCAACCCGAGTTCTCATCAATCCTTTAACGATGAAAGCGTATGGAGTGGAATACGTGAAGCATGGAGTAAAACGTACAGTTTATGCGCGAAAAGAGGTGATTTTATCAGCTGGTGCCATTAACAGTCCGCAGTTATTGATGCTGTCAGGCGTTGGCCCTAAAGATCATCTAAAAGAAGTCGGAATAAAAGTTCTTAAAGATTTGCCAGTTGGAGAAAACCTACAAGACCACGTTGGTGTTGGAGGACTAACATTCCTGGTAGACAAGCCGGTTGCGATTGTCCAAAACAGATTTCAAGCTTTTCCAGTTACAATGAACTACGTTGTTAACGAAAGAGGTCCTATGACTACACTCGGTGGGCTCGAAGGAATTGCTTTTGTGAACACTAAGTACGCGAACACATCTGGATTGTGGCCTGACATTCAGTTCCATATGGCACCGGCGTCGTTTTCTTCTGATAACGGACAAATCGTGAGAAAAATTCTTGGACTTACTGATGAGGTTTATGACACTGTGTACAGGCCAATAGCAAACAAAGATGCATGGACGATCATGCCTTTACTGCTACGTCCGAACACAAGGGGATACGTCAGATTAAGAAGCTCGAATCCATTCCACTATCCTCTAATGAATCCTCGTTACCATGAAGATCAATTGGACGTGGCTCGGCTCGTTGAAGGAATCAAAATAGCTGTACAAGTTGCGAATGCATCTCCATTCAAGCAGTTTGGCTCAAGGTTGTATATGAAACCTTTGCCCAACTGCAAGCAGCATAAGTTTATGTCTGATGAATATATTGAGTGTCAAGTGCGGACTATATCTATGACAATATACCATCAGAGCGGGACGGCTAAAATGGGGCCTTCGTGGGACCCTGAAGCGGTGGTGGACCCACGATTAAGGGTCCACGGTGTGGAAGGACTTAGGGTAATTGATGCTAGTATAATGCCAACTATAGTGAGCGGCAATACTAATGCTGCGGTGATAATGATTGGCGAGAAAGGAGCTGATCTTATAAAACAGGACTGGTTGAATAAAAAACGGTGACAGTGATTAAAACTTATATGTACCTGTTAAGTTACCACTAGTGTTACGTGAATTTTCATTTAGTTTTTTAAGTTCCAAAGATTTTTGTAACTGCATATATAAAACTAGAGAGTTGCCCGCGGCTTCGCAATGTAAATTGGGTATTATGTAGATTTATCTAATGGTGAAAGAATTATTTAAATCGGTTTAGTAGTTTCAGAGTTTATCAATTACAAACAAAAAAATATTTACTCTCTTTAATATGTGTATAAATCAATTTTGTAGTATACTTTCATTAACTAATGCCACAATACAATGTTAACATTTTAGTCGGCATTCAAAAGTCCAAATGTGTTCCAAAAGTGTTTTGGTCAGAGACCGATTCACTGAAAATATCGTATACTTATTAAATATGTAACTGTTTTTTTTTCCTCGACGAGTAATGTAAATCTATCTATACCTATCCTATTTCCTAAAATAACTTTGAAGTGTGCATCCGAAAAAAATACACTATAACTTAGCATTTTCATTGTATATATGTTAGTGTTAGTAAAAACAGATTTAATTGTACCTGCCAAGTAATAAATGTATCTGTAAATATGTAAAATATGTAGTAAGTAATTAATACCGAATGCTATTAGGACTCTCTCATAAAGCAGTGTTTTTTGTATCATGGAATATTATGTAGATATACAAAGGAATATTGGCCAATTGTCTCAGCTGTTTCGCGCGTACATTGTAATTATATCAGCCGATGTCAAAGCTGTATGGGACAGCCCTAATACGCTTATTTATTAGTAAGTATTGCCATAACACGTGTTTTTTATCTAATTTGTTCATTAAGGTACCGAGGCCATGCCTGTATCATGTTTTTTGTTTTTGTTACAAATATAAAATGATTGACCAATTTTTTTTTAACCGGCTACGAAAATGAGTACCTACACAACTAGCGGACAAACATCGAAGCGGCGTTAGCCCAATGGCTAGGGTGTCGGACTTGCGATCATGTGATTACCGGTTCGAAATCCACCCATTGCACTACCGACGTGAACCCACTCGTAACACAAACATTTAGCTTATCACGAGGGGTTAACAAGAATACTCGTAATGTGCGACTCACATTGCAAGTAAGTTAATACTGGGTATCCCTTATATTATAGGACGATAGATCGACCGCAATCGGAGCTATTAAAGTTCTTCTCATTTTTACTACCTTGATATATTCTCTATCAACCCACGTATTATGCTGGATCCGCACCATTCTAGGGCCCGCACCATCCTAGGGCCATTATGTCGACGCTGGTTATCACTTAAAATTAGCGCCATGGCTCTACTCCGCATGAGTGACTGCAATTTGCTAAGCGTTGGCTGTTTTGCGTAAATGAGACGCATATTTTCCCAATGGTTTTTATTATATTGTTGAATTTTCCTTGCGTCAAATCAACGTAAATATTTTTTTATTTCTTTCTTACATACCTTTGTGTACACCCTTCGGCAAGATGGAGTAGCGAAAGGTTGCTGCTGCTGACAGAAGCTGGATGCGAAAAGAAAACACTAGGGTAGCAGCAGGTCAAGCAGTAGATTAGTATATGCCTATAGGCTAATAATGATGATGATATTGGTACCTATATCAGGCCAGATTTTCGACTATGGTTAACATTAAAACTAAATACCGAAATTAATTGGTTATATCAAACTCACTGCGAAAAAAGTCATAAAAAACCTTGAGGTGTAATATTAAAGTAATAAAAAAACTACTTAATTTTTTTACATATATAAGACTAATTTTTTATTAGTAGTTCCACGACGTGCCGCTAGAGAATCTAAGCATTACCAATATTTATACTGTCGTTTCTCTAATACCGCTAAGAAGCTGTGGGTCCCAAAATTGGGAATTTTTTTTAGATGGATCGGAGCATAGTCTACTTTGGGAACCACTGATCTATGATATGTGAGTGACTAAACGACTGAAATCTCATGCGTGGTTCAGTTTGCCTGCCTGCCTACCTAGTGACTAAATGCAACACATTTATTCACGACATAAATATTTATAAGTACCTACTACTGAAAATGTTTTATAGGGTCATTTGGCCATAGTTAACTAAGATATGAAAGATATCATTCATATTAAGGTTTAATTATGATTTATGTTAAAGGGTAATTATAATGCAAACCATCATTTGACCCTCAACTAACAGAAAAACACAATAGATAATTTATTATCTCTTTGATTATTTTTTTCTATACTATAATATATATATATATATTATACATATAAACCTTCCTCTTGAATCACTCTATCTATTAAAAAAAACCGCATCAAAATCCGTTGCGTAGTTTCAAAGATTTAAGCATACAAAGGGACATAGGGACAGTGAAAGCGACTTTGTTTTATACTATGTAGTGATGATTGACACAAGTATGTTTCAAAAGTAAATGAAGATTTGATATGAATGGTCAAGTTACTTTTTATTGCAATATAGAATAGCATATGTATAACGGATACGGACATAAACGGATGCTAAATATTCCGAAAGGTATGAATATTGTTGATAGAAACCGTGGATAGAAAAGTTCTATCTTAGGCAGTAGTAGATACTATGACTCAGGTTCGGATTTTACCTGCCATCCAATTGTTTTATCAGCGCCCAATAGGAATGACGATTTATTCGGAATCGCCTTAGGCTGGTGGGAAAAGGCTTTAAATTGACGGCTCGGCTCGGTTTAACTCTGATCAACGACAAAACGACGGCAATCATTGGCTTTTTCGCGTAGCGTAGTGATACGCATCCTACTCAAGCCGATTTCGCGTCGATAGTGCGGCATAACCCTTACAATGCAGTGCATTAAATTCTTAAACCTTATTCGCTTAGTAGTCCTAAGTGCCTGCTATGGTCCTGGGTTTGATTCCCAGGTAAAGCAGTGTCGGCTCAGAGTGTTCTCGGAGTTTGGATTTGTGTCTGATTAATGGCAGAATATGGTGAAGGAAAACATCGTAAGTAAAACGGCATATTCGCAAACCAAGAATTCAAAGACATATGACATCTACCAAACCGCACTGGGCCCGCGTGGTGGATTACGACCCACTCTCACTCACCGAAAGGAGGCCTGTGTCCCAACAGTGGTAACATTATATAGGTCTAATATGATGATGATAAAAGGCAAATACACTCACCCCCTATTTCATGGGACCTAAACATACCGGCGAAATGTGGATGGCGTGATGATGGTATTGAACTAACAGCGCCCGAGAAGCAAGGCAATAAAAAACTTACAGGGGCCGCCTTTTATGTTTTTTGGTATCAAAGGTGATTGGTAGCCAGGGTCTTTCCGACAAAGCCTACGTAACTGACATAATATGTTATTTATACATATTATGCTAGTTTTTGTGACAGTATCCTACGTCAATAAAATCCAACAAAAACACCGACGTATACATTTCTTATGATAATAAAAACACCGCACAAATCACACGCCGTATCAAAAAAAAACCATCATATTCCTCCTAATCATAATAATTGTAATTTGTGTTTAGTAATGGATAAGGTATCTGTATAGATAAAAACCCCTTATAAATGAATCTATATAGTTTTAAACCTATATTTCCCAATTATGTTGGGTTCGCCTACTATTCGCAGATGCTGCTGGCTATACATTAAACCCTATTTTCTGGTCAGTAAGTACTGATATCCTGAGGTTAGACTGGATGTTTGTTTTTAGGTTTCTGACAACCAGTTCACGATTATGATAGGTATTCATATTTACATTATAATATTTTTAAGTTATTGCTATACCTATAAGTTACCAGCATAGGCGTGGTTCCTACTATCATACGAGTATATGGATCCCTTGGTCTGAAATAAAAACAATTTGATTTGATTAAGTATAATTAGTCCGTTTCGTAAGCCACTTATAATTAACCAATTATATATATTTGCGACCAATATCTTGCTAACCACTTTGAAGAGGCTTGAATTGTTCCCTCTGAAAGATCAGAATCCAAAACAAAAAGAAGAATTCCAATTGGATTTCGAGTTTCTGAGGAAAACGTAGACAAACATACATAGACTTATGAAATTTGGCACATCTATTTAGAAGCCCACGCAGACTAAAATATAAGAATATTGTGCAAATTCCAACACGGGATGATTGATAACTTCCTTTTTTATTGAGGTCGGTAAAAATATAGAGGACTGTAAAATCGTGAGCGTGACCAAATAATAATTATTGTGAATACTTAACCTTACACAAAAAATATTTAATTATGAACTTAATTGTTTTATTTAAAAAAAGTAGATACATTATTATGATAAATATAAGATAAAATCGTAGTATAATATATGCGTGATTTATAATTTTAAATATAAGACTTGAAATTTTATACAAACAAACTGTATCCCAAATTCGAATGTTATTTTATTACAATTACTTACTATTATCATCTCATTCACTAGTAATCTGAACTCTGAACTCGATGCAGTGTAACACTACATTAGCATAGATTAGCATAGATTTATTAGATGCCCTTCACCTTAGAAACTGTATTATAATATAATCACATTTATGTGGGCACCAAAATATATGTATAATTATTTTAGATAACAATGAATACTCCATGTAACCAAGAAGTCTCCGTGCAGAGGTATCTCAAATACATTAAAGCCAAAAACATTCGTATGATAAAATAAGTACTTATTTGACGACATAGTCATTAGTCTCATTAGTCTAGTGGTCCCAAGCGCAACTGCTACGCTAGAGGTCCTTAGATCGTTTTTTTTTTTATGGGATAACTCGGCAAACGAGCAGGCGAGCTACCTGATGGTAAGTAGTCATCGCCGCCCATGGACATCTGCAAAACCAAAGGAGTTGCAGATGCGTTGCCGAGCCTATTTAGGGAAAGGGAGGGGAAGGAGAAAAGGAGAAGGAAGGGGATTGGGGGAGGAATTGGGCCTCCGGCCCTCTCGCTCACCGAACGAAGCGCAGTAACGAAACGCTACTACTCGGACGTCGGTCTTCTGCGAGAGTGTGGTACTTCCCCGGTCGAGCCGGCCCATTCATGCTGCGAACAGCGTGGCCCTACCACAAATTCCCAGATCGAGCAGTTTTATTGGGATTTTCTATGAAATTCCTAGTAACAGCTCGGAGTCTGGATTTGTGCCCGGTTAATGGCAATAGGTTCGCCCCCTATTACATGGGACCTAAACATACCGGCGAAATGTGGGTGTACATTAGTACAATTGGTTATAGCTGTTACCTGACCCACCCTAGGTGGGACGGCGCGGTCTCTGTGGGTCAGGTAATAACTATAACCCACTGTACACCTCTGCCTAACCCTTCGAGGAATACAGGCGTGATGGTATGTAAGTAATTATTCAAGTTGGTATTATAACATTATTACATGTGCGCGCACCGAAAGACTCAGGTCGGCGTACTTCGTATCAGTCAGTCATGGCGAATTTCGCGATTTCGGTGGTCATGACCAAAGGGGAAAAAAGTTAAGGGCGATTTTGAATCTATACTAGTCCAACATACTCTGCCGCCTCCCTAGGTGACTTAAAAAAGTGATCATCCTAAGTTCGCTAGCTTATGCCCAAAACTAAAGCTGAGGGTTAGCTAAGGAAACCAAATAACCTAACTTGATTAATGTCTGCATCTCCCACTTCAGGTCCTCGCCTGATTTCGCACTGGTCTGCCCATTTTGACCACAAAATCCCCAACCAACGACAATAATTTATGACTGCACGACATAAATTTAATGTTGTTAGACATTACAATATTGATCCATAACAAATACGGTCTAGCGATATTTTATTTCTTTACAGTCTTACCTCAATATTTGATTTCCCAAAGTTTCAAGCTTAGATCAGTAGTTATAATTATCTATACTTATATTATAAAAAGGAAAGATTTATGTTTGTATTCGATAAACTCTTGTCGATTCTCTCTCTCTCTCTGTACGAACTGGCTTTCAGAACTACAGGGATGAAATTATTAGTCAACTAGCATATGTAGTATTAGTATCTCACTGGCATGTCTACGTGCCATCATGAATGGGTCGTGTCGACCCGGCACGTATAGAGTACTAGCCTCCCACAGAATATCGGCATCAAGCAGCAGTATGCATACTGTTGCGTTTCGTAGGTCAGTGTGGAGGGTCGGCGGCCCAATGCCTCCCTCAGTCCCCTGCCTTCTCCTATTCTCCTTCTCCTCCCTTTTTCTTGGCTTGGCAACGCATCTGCAACTCCTTTGGAATTGCAGATGTCCATGGGCAACGATGACTACTTACCGTTAGGTGGCTCGCCTGCTCGTTTGCCGAGATATCCCATAAAAAATAGGGCATTAAAACCTTTCCACAAGTGTGTGTTTCATATAGAGATTTAAAAACAAACAGATCAAAGGATTTCAAAATAATTCAATTGAAATAAAACTACTTTTTACGGATTTTATCGCGTCATATTGATATTATTTAATTCCCGACGTTTCAGATCCTTTACAGCATCCATGGTCACGGGTAGACTGAGTTGTTGGTCGTCCTAATGTCAGAATTATCAACAGCTACACTACATCTTTTTTTTTTATTATTGGTATTTGTGGCTATAGTAACACTGCGACCGATTTCGGTCTATTGTGATCGCCACTTAAAGACTTAAAGTTCACCGCTGAACCCTGCAGCTGCTATAAACTGCAGGATTTCCTTAGGCGTGAACTCCCTTATTTCATCTGGGGTTAATACATGTTTCCCCAGATGCGCATTACGCTTGTGCATCAGCGGTCCGCATTCCCCCAGAAGGTGAAGTGGCGTTTCATCAGCCTCTTCGCAATATCTGCAGGTTCGCGTATCGCTCAGCCTTAGGTTGAACATGTGCTTGTTTAAGCAGCAGTGTCCTGTTAAGGCTCTCGTGACAATGCGCAGATTATTCCTACTCAGCGTTAGGAGAAGGTTTGTTTGCCTTTTACTATAGGCTTTAATTAAGCTTTAGAGTGGGCCATACCCGCCGATTCCGTCCAGAGCTTCATGGCAGTCTCAAAACTAGAATCAGTGAGGGTTTTTTGAGCAAGGGCTTTTGGTATCCCACAGAAGGGTTCAGGGCCCTGCTGCGTACCATTGGCCCCCGCTCTTGCGAGTTCGTCGGCACGTTCATTGCCAATGATACCCGCGTGACCCGGTACCTACCTTAAAACTACCTTATTTCTCTTTGCTAGAGTGTTTAATCGAGCCATGCAGTCTTCCACTAGTTTCGACGTAATAACGTTAGATTCCAGCGCTAAAAGAGCTGCTTGGCTGTCAGAAATTATGTAGATGGTGTGGTTACTGTAGTGCTTTTGCAGATTGGTTTCCGCACATTCCAAGATGGCGTATACCTCTGCTTGGAAAATGGAGGCATATACACCTAAGTTTACGCTCTTGTTAAACTTTGGTCGCTCTCCATATATTCCGCACCCTACCTTCTGTCCCATTTTAGAACCATCGGTATACCATATAAGGCTCCCGGCCTCGTAGGGTAATTGGCCTTTTGACCAATCTTCCCTTAAAGGCATTTCTACAGAGTATTGTTTTCCAAATACATGCCGTAGAAGCATTGCATCCGTTGTCATGCAAAGTACTGACATTTCCAAAACTGAGTCCTGTAACGTCCTCATTTTTTTGGATAGCCAGTTTTTGCCCCAAATGTTGGCCCTATACATGGTGGCTTTAGCCTCTCTGTGTACAAATACATGGAGAGGCGGTAGTCCCAGCAAGGCATTTAATGCCACTGCAGGGCAGGTGGACATAGCTCCTGAGGCAATAAGACAGGCAGTTCTTTGCAGACTGTCTAGTTTTTATATAGTGGTCGTCTGAAAGGCTTTGTCATACCATACCACCGATGCGTACGAGATAATCGGCCGCACAATGGCAGTGTATAACCAGAGCGCAGTTCTAGGATTCACACCCCAGTTGCTACCCATCAGGCGACCGCTAACCCCTAGTGCCATCTTGGCTTTCCTGAGTATGTTAGCCAAGTGCGAGTTCCACGTCAGCCTTTGGTCGATAGTGACGCCCAAATATTTGACTTTCATGGAATGTTCAATCTTTTTACCATTCAGCTTTGGCAGTGTGAGTTTGTCCAAACGCCGTTTTTTTGTAAAAGGTACAATAACAGTTTTGTCAGCATTGACAGAGAGGTCACTTTTGACACACCAGTCACTGACGATGTTAAGTCCTTTTTGTAGGATACTTGAGATTGTAGACTGGCAGAAACCCCTCACGATGATCACCAGGTCATCTGCGTAGCCCTGTGCATCAATTCTGAGGTCAGCCAGTCTGTGAAGTAGCTCATCTACAGCGAGGGTCCATAGTAATGGCGATAGAACTCCACTTTGCGGACATCCCCTGACTGTGGATATCTCAATTGTTGTGTTATGAAGGGCTAGTTTTGCTCCTCTATGAGAGAGCATCGCTCTCACCCATCTAATGGTGGTTGGGTCGACACATTTTGTTGATTATTATTTGATCCGGCCACGCCGAATGAGCTCACCGTATCCTTAGGTCTCGCAGTCTTGTGCTTGGATTTAGATTTAATGGAACCTATAATGGGGATCCAAGGAGATGGTTAATTAAACAATTAAATTGCTTGGATTCAGAGTTTACATTAACATGTCAATTTGCTTATGGCTATTTTTACCACAGCATTAACTATTGTTAATTTGTTCGTTGTTAAGTTATCATATTATATGCCCGATAATTTCACTAGCTCCAAACCGAAACACAATCATGTAAGCACATTATAAACGCAAAATAATAATGTTAGCACATTATTACTCACCGGCAGAACATATAGCAACGCCGCGTTTCTTGTACCTTGTACAACCCCAGACTAACTCGGCAGCATAGTTCTAAATTCAAGCGGTAGCCTAATGGATAGGTAGTCGGACTTGCGATCATATGGTTGCCGGTTCGAACCCCACCTATTGCAGTACCGACGTCAACCCACTCGTAACACAAGCATTTAGCTTAGCACGAGGGGTTAACGAGAATACTAGTAATGTGTGACCCACATTGCTAGTAAGCTTTTAAAAAAAAAACTCTTTCTGGTCATGGGTAGACTACCCGTCTACAAGAGTCCCGTGACCATGGATGCTGTAAAGAATCCGAAACGTGGAAAATTAAATAATAACAATATAACGCGATAAAATCCTTAATGGTAATCGTTCAACCTTGGGCGCCGAATTCTTTTTTTTTTCTTTTTCGTAAATTGTTTGGTTATGGCAGTAGAAATTGCGACATCAAAAGTACTCTTTCATAATGGAGTTCGAGTTGAGATTGAAAACGTTTACTTAAAAATTGTTATCGTAGAAGATTTGGGTGTTAATTGTAAATTTGAGCCGAATCCATTTGGCTTATAGTTTCACAGAAACCAGTACAAAAGATAACCTATTTGTTCCTCATCCATCCTTGCAATTTTTTTAACGAAGTATAGAGCATATATTTGCTAGTTTATAAAACAAGACATAATTATTATCTATATTGCAACATTAAGTAATTTATGTAAATGGGAAGCCTCAATGATGTGTACATACAAGAAATATCACACCTACTTGTTCATTTTCCTTGTTTAATAATAAAATATTACACATTAATAACAATAAGTAACGAATTTGGGGAAGCACCCCAAAAATGTTTTAGTGAGGTGGCTGCAGTGTCTCGGACTCGGCATAATACTGGTGACAGGAGAGGCGTTATGGCTCTCTCAGTTTCTGGATGACGCCGGTGCCCTCTGGAAATGACTATTTCAGGAATTTTCTGTATCCCATACGCCAGGAGCGAACGCTCAGTTGTCTCCATAGCGAGGACTGCCCTGAGGACACGCGTAGCACAAGCTGTATTTATGCACAGCTTGGTCAGAGTTACACCGTGATCTTGTCGCAGCAGTGAGTGATGGACCTATCAGTTCCGCCAGTAATTCGGTTCTTGATCGGGAGCGAGAGCGCGTGGTAATCGACCACCTCCTACTACAAGCAAGTTCTGTATGCACAACGGCGACGGAGAGAATTGTCCGGCCGTCCAGACAGACCTGCGAATTCCATGATCTGTGGCCTCCCAGATAATGGCCCAAAAGCGAATGGTAAAGCGTCGCCACTTGATGAGGTCTGGTATTTATACCAGGCCACAGCCTGTCATGATTGCGGTGAATGTTACAAATTCCATGGCCATAACTATGTAATAGGTAGGGCAAGGGAGGCGAGTGCTATATTTTGTACATACCCTTCCGTGTGAGGATATTTGGCAAAATTAAATTAGTTAATTAGTCAGACTTATGGTGACTAAGCACCGCACTTGACTTCATTGCCGTATAGCATGGTCATGAAATTCAAAGGTCATTCATTTATAAATTATTCTAAACTTTGATTAAAATCTTAGAAACGGAGATATTTTTTCGTTAAATCTGAGTTAATTAATAAATTGGCATAAGGCCATTTTTTAAAAACATTACGGATGCGTGAAGGGTAAATATAACAAATTTAAAAAAATATTTTTAAATAATAACGGAACACAATAGATAATGCTGTTTTATATCGTAGTTAAATCACCGTTATGAAATGCTTATCATAGTATTATGAAATACTCTTGATAGTTGATTATGATACGTGATCGCAAAAGAAAACGTTAGTAGACGTGACAGTAGGCGCGTAGCTCTGATGTGTCCCAGTGGAGAGTGGTGACAATGTACTGGCCCATGCTGGCCCACCGCGGACCTTGTGCCAGGCCATTGGAAATGCGGGTCACGCCGCCATCTTTATCGTGGCAAAGAAAACAATAAGTACCCGGTATGTAAATGTCCCTACATTATTCCTTACTGCGTCTTGATACGATAGTGTTGCGTTACTTGTGTAATAATTGAACATTTTATATACTAACCTAAGCAATAGACAAGTTTTCTGATATCATTTACTCATTGTAATGGCATTTTTGTGCATCGATGTATGCGTAAGACTGCATCGTACACATTTTTTTCTTAACTGTACTCAGGTTCATTAAAGAATTGACCTATACAAATCTAGTTTAAGCTGACCTCTCATCAAGGGCGGATCCAAGGGGGGGCTCATGGGGCTGACCGCCAACCTAGGCTGGGTCCTGAACCTATATCTATTATAATCAAAATTAAAATACTTCTTGTGACATGACCAAGACTATGTGACCCCCCCCCCCCCCGCCCCCCTAGCGCCAGAGCTGGATCCGACCCTGCCTCTCATTCACTAAAACTGGAAATGTACCTATAGCTTGACCTGTAGCCGTGTGTACGTATGTATAAGGTATGTAGAGATGGATCAAATTTCGGAAATAGATATAAAAAAATAATTAATATTTTTTGTTTAACTATGTAATTTATCTAATTATCATTCTATTCACATTAAGGACGTGTCTTGAATAAATTATGCGCTACCAAGGACGCTAACTAGTTATCATAAAAAAAAATTTTTTTATTTCAAATGTAATGTCGTTTATTAATTGTCATTAATGCCTGGCCTCGACAAGGTCAGTTTACCCGTAGGTACTTTTTTGATTTACTAGCTGACCCAACAGACACTGTCCTGCCTTAGCTATGAGTATTCAATTCCAACTGGAATAAATTATAATAAAAAACGCGTGAAGGTAAAATAGTCGTTTTGTAACATTTTCCATTTTTCTGAGCAATTTTCTTAATTTTTCATTCAATAATAACTTTCCTTGAGCCTTGACGAAGATATTAAAATAAAAATTATTCAAATCGGATAAGCCGTTCTAGAGTTTTCTGCTTCGCACTACATTTGGCGATTCATTTTTATGAAAATAGATAAACGTGGTTATTATGAGCCCCAATGTCGATCTTTATTAAATATTAGCGACCGGCCCCAGCTTCGCACAGTTGTACACAATTACAGTAATATTTCAACCAATTTACACAAAACCTTAAAAAATTATACACCTAAACCTTCCTCATGAATCACTCTGCCTATTGGTGAAAACCCGCATGAAAATCCGTTAAGTAGTTTTTGAGTTTACTGTGAACAGACAGACAGACAAACGCAGCAGAGGAGTTTATTCTATATTTTTTAAATTGATTTTAGTTAAATCAATTATTCTATATATTATTATATAATTATTTTATTGTATAGTTATTATAAATAATGTTTCTTATGTGTCATCCCCTTTTATCTGATTTTCATAGTGTCGAAAAATCTAAATACGACAGTCATAACATTAGTCAGATAGGTATTTAGTATTGGCACGACCACATCAATAAATAATTAAATTGTTTGTATGCACGTCATGCCATTCATACCTAGTACCTACATCATGGTCTGTCATTGTACACGGCGAGAATGCTGAAAAGTAATTAAATACAAATTTTTAATTAAGTGCTTAGGTGATCATGATAATTAATTAATATTAAAATAGTAATCGGACATTGAATGCCACCATAGCACATTTGGTTCGCTTCTGTCAAAACTGTCCAATCACAAAGAGTTAATGTTTCTTCATTCTGATTTGTATATTTACATAATAAAGAATAGCCCTAAAATAGTGATTTATTGGATAGTGTAGAGATTTATTTCCTAAATGTCTTTGTGTATGACGTAAGTATTCGTAAGCTTGTAGATTAATAAATATAAAACTCAATCGCGTGTGACATGAACATCTAGACCAGAACAACTATCTGAAAACCATACAAACGTTACTGCTATGTCAAATATACTGATCTCTCATGGTCAGAGATCAGCTTATACAGTTTGTACGATGTATAACAACGTTGGTACAACGTTTCAACGATTTAAGAACCTGGTCCATAATCTTACTATAGATTAACCATCCACTAAATTACTGTCTTACTTAAATAGTACTATAATTTTCTGTAATATTTGTTCCTTTCTTTTAGTATACTTTTGTCAATAGCAAAGTTATTTCATAAATTATATTAGATTATAATTATGCATGTGGTGTTTACCTACTTAAGTTGTGCACTTAGATTAAGAAAAATACCATGTTCTGTTTTTTAACGAGTGTATTAGTGTAATAACTACTGGTAAACCAATAAATAAAATAAATAAATAAATAACCGTGCGTCCGTGAATCATGCTATGATTCATCAAAGTAGCCGCAGTAGTCCTTAGTATAAAAATCAAAACACAGCTTTGCGACGATCAAAACACCTTGTACTGTTTCCTATTTCCATAAACACACAATATGTCAAAGGTTTTCCTACGGATAAAATATGGCAGATATACGTGACAGATGTGCTTTCAGGGTGATTACCATGACCCAAGGCAGACGTGATCTAGTAGCTAATGACTAAGTGATACACGCATTCGACCAAGTATGTTGTAGTCAGACCGATGGTCAAACACGACTGAATAACTGAAACTGCCTACTGTTTCTGTTCAAAGACTATCAGGGGGGTTGAAATGATCACTTTTCAAATCATAATATGGATTCTAAAGAGGAATTGCTAGATTGTTCGTGAAGGCTAACATGGTCATATTCAGTAATCCTTACGTAAGACAAAGGATTACGGAGTGAAGAATTTTCAGAAATTTTGTAATATGAAACACTTACCAATATGATAGCCCCGTGATAGCCTTGTGATATGACTATTGGACTGCCAAGGATAAGGTCTCGAGTTCTTTCGAAGTCATGTGCGATTGACTGATAATTAATTATCACGCGCTTAAACGGTGAAGGAAAATCGTGGGGAAACTTGCGGCATGTGAAGTCCGCCAACCCACAGTAGGCTAGCGTGGTGGTCTATAGCCTAAACACTCTCGTTCTGAGAGGAGACCCGTGCCCATCAGTGGGACAATATGATGGGTCGGTGATGATGATGATATGATAGCTCGCCAGATCATTGTTTCAAAATACAGATTTACCTTTTTTCGTTTATTAGTCCACTCTAAAGTATTCTGATCTGATTTTGTTGATCACATGTACCTAGGTATGTTTAGTACAATAGTCTTTTGTTCACCATTTCTGATGTTCGTCAATCCTGGCATATTAGATAGTTATTATAACCTTGAATGTAAACTTTAAACCTGTATTTATAGGTATTATTTTTGCGACGCTGATGAATCTAATGAAGCCATGCGTATTCTTTAACCACAAAACAATTGTACTAATACGACGATGTATGAATTACAAGCAGTCTTTATTGCGAGTTATTCAACTTGAAAATATGTTAAAAATTGTGTCGAGTTTGATATCTAATAAGCAAAAAAAAAACACATATGCACCATTACTGCTAGACCTCTGTTAGATGTAAATGGGATCTAAAATACTAGCAAACTGTGGGTGCAGCATCAGTACGCCTCTACCCATCTGGCTAGCCCATCTGAGATTAAAAGCAAAATAATACCTAGTATGACATGAAATCTAGGGCGTAATAATTTTATGACTCGATATCAGACGCTTTGGAAAAATAGCACCAAATACCACCGTATGAATTGATAGTAGGTATTCTAGAATGACCCACAACTACCTATACCAAGTTTAGTGGGTAGCGTTTAAAAAATATTAATTACAATATAATTATCTCAAAATCGTGTAGTGTAAATCAGAAACATGTAAATGTAATCTGTAATTAAGAAGACAGGTAGTCATCTTAATTACAGATTACATTTACATATTTGTGATTTTATAATTAGCATCAAACAAAATTTTAAGTAATTTAAGAACTTTAAAATCGTGACATATATAATTTTTAAATTCTTATAGGTATTCCGGGTAGGTAATAATCCTTGCAACCATATGATGACGTGACCACGTGATTTATTATCTAACGAATGATCCAGAATTAATTCGCATAACCAAACAGACCAGACTTAATATGTCCGATACATCGTAAGTCTGCTCTGGTAGGGCTATTTTTATAGCACAAACTAATTCGTTTAATTTTCCACGTGGTCAAATAATATAGTGCCTGACAGAGCCTCTGCTTCACCAGTGACGTAGCGTGGGGATGGCAGGGGGGGGAGCATGGGCCCGGGTGGCATACCAAATCGGGCGGCAGCTGGGGCCATTATTTTTTTCAATTCCGTCCTTACGACATCAACTAAACACAAGTAGTAATTTTGGCTCAAAAATCGTTATCGGAGCAGATAGTCCACTAAATTAAGGAATTCTGTCCAAAATTGTCTATTTCAAAAGGAAAGCATGAAACAAGATTTGTGGGCGCCAAGGCGGATCGTAAGGCGGCTATAAACTGGAAACTGCTGCAAAGTCGAAATTTATTAGACCTCAACATTATTTTATTTCTGAACACTATTATTATTTTGAGGTTGTCATGATGCGGTACCTTTAAAATCGTCAATGACTTAATCTCGAAAAAATCTATCCATAAGTCAAGTCAAGTCACGATAGTTGGTCCTATAAGGTATTTATGACCTTAAAGGACCACAATCGTGACTTGAGAGATTAGTCTCTAGAGACTGTACAGAGACTCTCTGTATAATGATAAGTTAAGTTCGACTAGTTCTATACTCGGACCGTTGATCACCATATTATCATGCTGCCAACAGCGTAATGACGTCAATGTCTATTATAATCCTAAACTTAATAGTGGCACCACAATGAATAAAATGCTATCGTAACCCTTTGTCTATCGCGTATCGCATGAAACATCTACATACTTAAACTATTCACTGGCTGTGATCCGCGGTGTAATCCGCCGTAACTGATTTATTTTCGCTCGGTTTTACTCCTTATAACATCATAAAAAAAATATTTGGCACCCAATACTGAACATTGATCGTTAATAACCTGTTGCCTTTATTATTATTTAATAGCATTTGTTTAAGAACATAACTATGAGACAGCAACATAAACATTCCAGTTTATTAATAATAACGTAATTAAGTACCTACCAGTTATACGAAAATCAAATACTTGTTTTATTTTTATGGTTAGTAACCGACTAGTTTTGCTTGTGTCCCTCGGTTTCTGTTCTTTTATCGCTTATGTGTGATGTTAAATAACCTAAATTACCCTTACGTATAGCGTTAGCTATCTGCCTCGAAATTCCCGCCGAAATCAGTCCAACCATTCTGATCAATTCAAAATTTGGTATCCTGTTACTTCATCGTGATATAGCAAGAACAGGGTTACTATGACTTGATGGTGCTTGAGATAATAATTTTAGGGTAAGGTTTTGTTATACGGTACGGACAATCCTTATAAATTGTCATCCGCCAAGGAGTCTGCCTCGACCACGCCTTCACTATGGTCGGGGCTAGAAGTTCATCCAAGGTCCGCAGCCATAATCTGAGCTGTTGATCACATTTACTATTCCGACGATGAATAACTGTTACCAAACTAACCAAGCCTGGCCTGACGACTGCTAAGCAAGAAGTCTTAGGTTTTATTTTATAGTCGAGCAGAGGGTTATTGAATTTTTCGGCTTGAATTGCTCGGTGTTGAGATTTGATCCCTGTTAATAGCAATATGTTGCTCCCTACTACGTGGGACCTAAACATACCGACGAAATATTGGTGTTATACTATGCCTAACCCTTTGAATAATACGTGATGTTATGTCTGTTATGCTAACCCTGACCTCCCGTTAATTGAAGGAGTATCAGAATGCTGTAAAATGAAAAAAATGCTTAAAATATATCATTAGATTCACTAGTTCTTAAATGACGTGGAGCTAAGTATCATTCAAAATAAATATATATAGTGTTCATACCAACTCTGCGTGCTGCACGTAATCTATGCACTAGCCCTTCATTAGTACAAAGGACTATGCTGCACTGTGGGCAAACGTTCAATGTCTACTATTTAGGTCAATTAAAGTCTATATAGTAATCATTACGCTATAAATGCTTAAAAATATATGTCTTTAACAATTCAGTAAAAAAAAAAACTTGCGTGTGGCATGTAGACCACAACATCTTCCATATTCGTGTGTAAAAACAAAGTCAGTTTGAGTATATGCGAAACACGTGTCTAGTATTTATAACCGACTTTAGAAATTACGAAAAGGAAGAGGTTACTATTCACATTCGTCTGTATTTTTTTTTCTATGTATGTTCACCGATTTCTCCGTCAATTGCGGACCGATTATGAAAATTCTTTTTTTGTTTGAAAGGATATATCCTCGAGGTGATCCCATTGTCAGCAAATTAGGATCCGATTAAGAGATCCTGGAGAAATCGAGGGAACTCTTCAAATATTATAGACAAACCTATAATATTTTTGATTTTTTTAAAGTAACTCGTGCATTTTATCTCGGAAAGCATCTTTTGGTCAAGTGGAACTGTTGATAGAGTCTAGACCTATAATGTATATTTCCCCATTATTCGAAAATAGTGCAACCAATTTGGAAAAATATTTTTTTATTTAAAAGGGTATACTCCCCAGGTCATCTAATTGCCATCAGGTCAGGATCTGATGATGGGAACCTGGATAAATCGAGGGAAATCTTTAAATATTGTATCTAACTTCCCTAGAGCAAATTCGCGAGACACCTATTGCGAACTAGTCTCGTGAATTTGCTCTAGGGAAGTTTCATTTGGTGAAGTGAAACTGATGATGAAGACCATTGCTGCACCGCAATTCCTCAGTGATAGGTATTTTAGAGATTTCGTTATTTCGTATTTGATTACTTTAATATAGTTGCATTTTATGCTCGTCACAACGTATATGGTGAAGTACCAGGAGAACTCCTCAATAAGCAACCATGCATTGGGATAAGCAATATTTTGTAAAAGGCAATTAGCGGTTGACATTAGGTTATTGTAACTGAGGTAAATTAAAAACCAACCCACTGGAAAACGAGAAAATACATAAGGCATTTTATTTATTTGAAAGTGTATGCTCCTGAAGTGGTCTAATTTAAATTTATCTTTTTGTATTTTTTAGGCATTTTCCATGCAAAGATTGTCATGCCCTTGCATTCAAAGACGTAAATTAAAAATGTGAAGGCAAATTTCGACATGGCCGAAATTTCGGGCGACTGAAGGGGTTTTTTCCCCCCGTAAGTTAATTCTTTCTTGGTAAGTTTTTATAAAAAACTAGATGTTACTAGTAACTAATTTTGAATTTCATAGAACCATACAAAAGTACACACATTAATTGAAATGAAATTTGAAGACTAAAAATATATAGTAATATGGCAAGTACCTTCAGACTGGTCCGGTTTAAAATAATATTACCATCAGAGATTTAAAATATTTTACATTAAGTTAGTAAGGATTATTATTATTTTGCTTTCAAAAATATAACTAATCTTAGTAATTAAGGAATAGAATAAGCATTGTGTGGAAATAATTGTACATACAATGTCGTATACAAATCATCTCTCGTTTATTTTTATGTTATTTTTTTTGTTTATATTTAGTAAGTACGTAGATATACCAACAAAGTTTAGAAACTGCGATAAAAAAGGTTTTGCCCATAGAAAACTACGTGTATTTCGAGCAACAAGATCAAAAGTGAAACAAAGCTACAGCTGCCTTGGGTGGGTTCATGTAGCATGTGCAGACATTCCTGAATGTGGAAATGCCAATATTATGCGATCGATGCACGATGTTCCGCGCTCGGGGTTTCTAATTAGGCCTGTCTGCTACTAGGTGCCAATTACAAAGATCGTAAGTTGTCTGAAAACCTTATGGCTCCACCACTAGGGGACTTTCCCTTACCAATTTTGCATAGTACTGGCCGTTTTTAGATAAATAAAATACATCTTGTCCAGTCTAAAAAATAGATCTAGCTAGACGTTTTATAATGTCCTGAACAGATCTCGATTGCCCAAGTAGTAATTTTATTTACAGCCCAATCATAACATTTCGGTTTTACCGTGTTCATACTTTATAATTAATGACTAGCTTAACTAATGATTAATTTCCACAGTACAATTCCACTGCACGCCTCTTCGACGAAGGTTTCCATTTGATGACACAACTGCTTTGTAATAGATTGCATGTAGGTAAGTGCAAGGTATCAAAATAGGCATAAGTCGCACGTCACCTGTCGATATGAACACGAATAAAAGAACTTGCGTTCTTTTGAACTCGTATAAAGCGAGGGAAAACGCTTAATTTAATTGGTACGAGTCCGACATAAACGACTTATGAGGGGATTTTCCGTATAAAAAAGTAGAGTACCTATTCTCAATTCTATTATTTATGATTATTATTTTTCTTTTCCATTTTGATTTAAAAATCTTCCCAGACGTAATGGTATGATATGTTTAATGAATGTGCGCGTCACGTAATTATAATATATAAGTAATATAGGTAGTGAGAACAATTCAAACCAATCCCACGCATTGACATCAAGATTAGTATCTGAGCAATTAAAATCGCAACATGTAATCGTACCCACTTACCTATCGGAATTAAAATTTGAAGAAGAAACAGGAATTTCCAGTTGGATCAATAGCTGTTTTGCGTTGAATAATTTCAAGCGGAAGCGTTTACTTTTTTGCGACTACAGAATTACTCCGACCGCAGTCGGTCTATTTTGGTCATAGCATTTACATATAATTATGATGGCGACTTATCTTGTTCAGGACAGGACGGCACTGCAAATCCTTAACTGAAAGAGGAAAACAAAATTACACGGCGGCCGAAGCGAACATTGTTGTATAATTACCCTCTCTTTTTAATTATTTGAATGTATTTAGGTATCATCTTTGTAAACGGAACATTTTAATTGTACTAAATCTGCCCCCGAAATTGTTATATAAGAAGGTATAATTAAATTTACACATTCTGCAATATACCACATATTCCATATATCCATGCCTCCATTATCCAGTTATCTTACCTTAAAAATACAATAAAATATACATATTATAAATTCATAAGTGTATCATACATACATACATACATACATATTGTCACGCCTGTCTTCCATGGGGGTAGGCAGAGACTATAGATTTGCACTTGCTACGATCCTGGCAGACTACTTTCGCTTCATCTACATTCATTAATCTCTTCATGCATGACCGTCGGTTTAGGGTGCTCGGAACCTGGCCTTTTTTAAGAACATCCGCAATTTGGTTGCGGTACGTTCGCCGAGGTCTTCCCCTTCCAACTCGTCCATCCATACTCACCATATATACTTGTTTCGTCAATCTCCGTTCATCCATTCTCTCTACATGACCAAACCATCTTAACATACCTTTCTCAATCCTTGTTACTACATCTTCTTTCACTCCACAATGCTCCCTTATCACGCTGTTTCTCACTCTATCTTTTAGCGTAACACCACACATACTTCTCAAAGCTCTCATCTCTACAGCATTTATTCTGCTTTCATGTTTCTTCTGCCATACCCAACTTTCACTACCATACATTAGTGTCGGCGCCAACACTCCCCAATCACAGCCAGCCGTGCCTTTTCGGACACTTTCCGACTATTCATGAAGGTGTGTAGCGCCCCATTCAACTGGTTACCAGCACTCGCTCTCCTTTAAATGTCACTCTCATGTTTACCATCTCTAGTAAACATAGAGCCCAGATATACAAACTCTTTCACTTGTTCTACTCTTACGCCACCTATCAAAATATTGCACGCTGTCATTACTTCATCCCTTTCAAAGACCATCACTTTTGTCTTGCTTACATTCACTTTCATTCCCTTACTCATAAGTGTATTCCTGTGGTAATTAAACTGGCCAGTTCGTGTATTTGCTAGAAACACTGCATAAACTTATATATTGTTTAAGTCTAGCTATCAATGAATATTTTATTATAATTTTCCCAAATGTATGCATGCTTCGTCACTAGACGACAACTTTGCCTAATTATAGTTTTATAAAAAATAATTCTCATATAAGTGAACTTTCTTTTAAGAATATAATTTTGAGAATTGTTCTTTCGTTCAATAAATCGTTCAATAACCTCTGCTTCGTTATTGCTTCGATCCGAAACACTTAATTATACTTTATAAAGTGAGAATGAATTTTTATTTGGCGAAAAGTGTTTTTACCAAGAATACGAAGAGGATCAAAGCAAGCTAAAACTGACTTCGTAACATATCAAAATGAAGGAAGATGAGCTGATCTTCTTTGTTGTTCGTCTGTTCACTTCACACTATAACGATTGTCAAATTGGTCTTTCATGTGACAACCAAGACGCCCAACGCCATTTGTGGCCTCGTTTTTTTCATAATTTTCGGATAATATGAGGCATATTACACGAAAATTATTAACCATTGATTAGATAAGAAGAATAATAATAATATTTATTTATTTAAGTAATATCTTTAATTTCTGTACACTATTATTATACCTTAAAGATTTTATTGACGAAAAAATAACCGAATTAATTTTGAGCCGAAGTTTTGTGAAAAAATAAAAAGGGAAACGATGCTCAAATCACTGAGTCGCAAAGAAACAGCGCAACCGCATCCGGTCAGCATCAGGTCTTTCCACGCGTTTGAGTGTATCATCTATTTATCAACAATGACAGGGCTTAAATCGCCAAATGACAAAATTAGACACATCAGAATGACATATACAAAATTGATACCGTATCTAAATGTATAAAGTAATAAAAATATTTGCCAGTCTGTAAGCATAAGGGTTATATTAGGTCTTTGAACCTATGAAATTGCCGTTTTGTATGAAAAAATTTAAACGAATTTTTTTCATGTATTTTTTATTTGTATTAATCGAAGTAATCACCCATGCAATCAATGCATATTTACCAACGCAGTGGCAGTTTATTGATGCCCTTCTTAAAGAAATCAGCTGGACGGGAGGCAACAAATTCTTCAAAGGCATTTTGTACTGCCTCTCGGGTATTGAATTTTTTTCCCGCCAAGAAGTTATCCAAATTCTGGAAAAAGTAGTAGTCTGTAGGCGCAAGGTCTGGTGAGTAGGGTAGATGACGGAGAACTTCCAACCCCAGTTTTTGCAACTTGGAGACCGTCTGCTGTGCAGTATGAGGTCGCGCGTCATCGTGCAGGAGCAGCGGAGACGAGTGATTGACCAATGCTGGTTGGGGATGTGTCAGCTTCTCCATCATTGTGTTCAGTTCTTCACAGTACACATCTGCAGTAATGCTCACCCCGTTTGGTAAGAAGCTGTGATGAATCACACCGGCGCTAGACCACCAAACAGTGACCATTACTTTTCTAGGGGTAAGTTTTCGTTTAGGGCATTGTTTAGGTGCTGAACCAGGATCAAACCAACTTGCTGAGCGCTTGCGGTTATCAGAATCCATTTTTCATCGCAGGTAACAATGCGTTTCAAAATTCCTTCATTTGTGTGTCTGTTGAGCAGTGCAAGGCACGTTTCGACGCGTACTTCGCGCTGGCGATCATTGAGTTCGTGGGCACCCATTTGTCAAGCTTTTTTACCTTGCCAATTTGGCACAAATGGACCAATATTGTTTTGACGCTAACGTCGAAAGCTGCTGCTAATTCAGCCGTTCCACAATCGCCTTTAATTCGTCATTGTCGACCAAAGTCTTCGGACGACCGCGAGGTTCATTTTTCAGGTCGAAATTCCCAGAACGGAAGCGAGCAAACCAATA
This sequence comes from Subacronicta megacephala, assembly GCA_958496365.1. Classification (NCBI taxonomy): domain Eukaryota; kingdom Metazoa; phylum Arthropoda; class Insecta; order Lepidoptera; family Noctuidae; genus Subacronicta; species Subacronicta megacephala. The sequence continues at coordinate 8,484,921 of OY292534.1, forward strand.
ACAGGTGGTGCGTTGGTTTGTAGTGTTAGCTCCGTAAACGTCGTTGATGCTGCGTGCCGCTTGTGCCGCGTTGCTGCCACGACGGTACTCATATTCAATAATTACTCGAATTTTTAACGTATCCATGATGACGAAAAAGATTGAAATGCGATGAAAATGTAACACTAATCAATAAAAAAATGACTACTTTTGGAAAAAGAATTCCATGTTTTTAAAATAAAATTAATTTGAAATTACAATTCTTAACCAAACAAAAATTATTTTGATTTGAAATGGCCAGTACTGCAGAACGGCACTTTCATAGGTAAAGACCTATTATTAGTTTCTTAATTAAACAATGATGGTGCCGACCCTCCGTCTTACATATAACATAATATAACATAACATAATAAGAATGCATTTCTTACCCGAGGACATGGGTGTCTGTGTCTAGCTAGACACAACTAACCAGTCTTTCCAGATTTTTTTATATTTTGAGCATCTAACCTGTTTTATTTATTATAAGTATCTGTTACTGTAAAGGCCCGAATTACGGTAAATTTTAAGATTTTCCAGTAAAACCGAAATATATAATACTTGCGCGGTTAGTTTAGGCTAGCATGCTAAAGCTTTTATTTTTTTTGTTGTTTGTTTTTGTTTTTTCACAGTTGGTAAAACTGTAAAGGGTAAAAAGTACGAAATAACTGATTTCTGCGTAATTGTAAAGAAGAAAATAAATGTTTTAGCTTGCTAGCCAAAACTAATGGCGACGTATGCATGGCTGTGTACCATGCATACGTCTGCTTCTGTTGCATCTGTTGATACACATCAAGCTGTTCTGTAGAGCTTGATGTGTATCAAGCTGTACAAAACAGCGAAGCAGCGAGGACCTCTGGTTGTACAATGTTATATTAAATAGCTAGGATATACTAGATTAATTTATAAATTAACCCGTTTATTTACCAGAATCCACACTCTATATTTGAATACCATAACATAACATACCATCACGCCTGTATTCCCCGAAGGGTTAGGCAGAGGTGTACTAATGTACACCCACATTTCGCCGGTATGTTTAGGTCCCATGTAATAGGGGGCGAGCCTATTGCCATTAACCGGGCACAAATCCAGACTCCGAGCTGCTACTGGGAATTTCATAGAAAAACCCAATAACACTTTGCTCGACCTGGGAATCGAACCCAGGACCCCTATCGTAGCAGTCGCACTTGGAACCACTAGACTAACGAGGCAGTTATTTGAATATGTTGGTTAATTAATGAAATACTTAATCTATAGTGCCATTTGGTTTTCCCTTGAACGCATAAGAATTGTTGACACATGTGAATAGTTCACTTACACTTAGAGCAACTGTGTGCTTTAACCCGACTGTATCATCGATCGTAATTATGAGGATACTTTGAGACAAAAGTATTCTCTCCCAAAATCAAAATTTATAAAAAAATGGTCGAACGATTCATGCGTAAAAACGTAACAAACAAACAGACTGTGTGACTTTCGAATTTATGATATTTTATTTATTTATGGATAATGATATGCCATAGGACAAAATCGATTAGGTATCGTAAAATACCTGTTTAATTAAGTAACTAATATATTAACCCATAAGCTTACAAACTGGCAAATATTTTTATTACTTTATACATTTAGATACGGTATCAATTTTGGATATTATGTTATTCTGATGTGTCCAATTTTGTCATTTGGCAATTTAATCCTTGTCATTGTTGATTAATAGATTATACATTCAACCGCCTGGAGAAACCTGATGCTGATCGGATGCTGTTGTACTGTTTCTTCGCGACTCAGTCATTTGTGCATCGTATCCGTTTTCTTTTAGAATATCACAAACTTCCGGCTCAAAATTCATTCGGTCCTTTTTTCGTCAATAAAATCTTTATCGTGTAACATAGTTTACAGAAATTAAAGATAAAAATACTTAAATAAATATTATGTCGGGCAATTTTGAGTGGCATTTATTATGAACATGGCGCATCTAATATGTCATTGAAATTAATCAACAATAATAGTTAGTAAATCAATAGTAATGTCTTGGGTCTTACATGAAAGACCAATATGACACTCGTTATAGTGTGAAGTGAACAGACGAACAACATAGATGGACACAGACATTAAAAAAAAATTTACTGCTATAGACACAATAAAAAAAAATTGTTTTGCTTATTTGCGTCTAGTTTGTTCCTAAGGATATCTGTATTGACTGGCATATGGTGCATATATATTCTTCTTATCTAATCAATGGTAAATATTTTTTGTTTAATATGCCTCGTATTATCCGAAAATTATGAAAAATATGAGGCCACGTTAATGTTGGGTGTGGCCGCATACAGATCGTCTCTCGTGCAAGTATTATCAAATAGATTGCTCTTGGTCGCCGCAGTCACTTTGATTCAGATTAAGAACTCTCATTTCCAAAAATTGGTTCTGCATCTGCCAATTGTGTCAGCCCTTCCACACAGCAGACTTCAGACTAACGAGGCAGTAACAAACTAGCTTAATTCTATTTCTACCTACATAAACATGACACAATAAGAATGCATTTATTACCCGAGGACATGGGTGTCTGTGTCGTATTAGTCTCATTCACTAGACACATCTAACCAGTCTTTCCAGATTTTTATATATGTTGAGCATCTAACCTGTTTTATTTATTATAAGTATCTGTTACTGTAAAAGCCCGAATTACGGTAAATCCTAAGATTTTCCAGTAAAACCGAAAAATAGAATACTTGCGCGGATAGTTTAGACTAGCATGCTAAGCCTTTTTTTCATTCAGTTATTTCAAATGTCTATTTTCCGCTTTTCACCGTTTCTCTAGGATTAAACTTAAGATCTACCAAGGATGGTGGTACAAATTAAAATGAATCACAAAAAATTTCGTACTTTTTACCTTTTACAGTTTTACCAACTGTGGAAGGTAAACAATCCGAAATGTTTTACTGGAATATCTTGGGATTTACCGTCATTCAGCTTTTACAATAACATATCAATCTGCCTGACCAGAAACTTCGCGCGATACTTATGTAAAAAAACAATAAGGAAATAACATTTTATATTACAATCAAATACATAATACATAAAGAACCTAATAAATATATGTTTCAAAACGCCAATATCGGTATATATTGGATCAATTCCTTTTTAGCGAACGTTATTGATGTATTTAGGTACAGTCGAGCAAAAATATGTACACATTCAATGAAATTCGAAAGCAATTTCCTTCTAGATAATCGATTCAAACGTCGAAATATTGTACATATCAGTAAAGTATGTGTTAAAAGGCCCTATCAGCACATCTTGTAAATTGTAATCAATGGTTTAGAGAAAATTTAAGAAAGTGGAATTTTACTTAATGTACACTACTCGTATTGCTCGTAACTGTACCTACTTATATAAGTGTATTAGTTCAGATCCCAACTTATTATGTAGGCACGGTGGGCTCTAATAGATATAGTATACTCACAACTTCACATCAAGCTATTCCTACTATGTGTCATTTGGACCCATCCCACATAAGGCTTGACGTTTTTTTTCAGGTGTAACTGGAATCGTCATCATCCCATTTACTTTCCTACTAACATTAGGCTATGGTCCGACACGCTAGAATACTGCAGATTTCTAAGCTACAAAACGCTACGCGCCCGCCGTCGAGAAAATCTCTCCTTCGCCGTTTTATGCAAATCATAATAATTAATCATTTTTTGTTATGAATACGCACATGAATACAAAAAGTCTTAGATTCGAACTGGAGACCCACGACTTGAAGGTACAAAGGTCGTATCACTAAGCTGTCACTGCTTAACCACGTAACTTGAATAATGATATTATAATATAATTTTATCGTTTTTAAATTACGTAAGAACACATAGCTTGAACAATATTACAACCTCCAAGGTCGTATGATTACGTGCAAAAAAAACATAGGCACAATAAAATTAGTTTGGTGTTATGTCAATTATAATTATGGGCCATATTGACTGATATCATCAACGCCGAACTAAAATTTTAAAAATCATAAAAAAGTTTATAGTAAAATGACTGGTGCATTATATTTTAAGTCACACATCATCGCCGTATAAATCAATGTTTAATTACACGACATGCAAAACCAAAAAAAGCAGTGCGATACAGTAAAAAATATGTAGGTACACCAATAATAAAGACGTCTCGCGCGTGGCTTGGCGATAATTATAATCGTTTTTTTTTTGTTGGGCCTGAATTCGTCAAATGCTCAGCTTCGTATAAGTTAGGTGACGTGACGTGTTGTAAGTGTAGCCCGCCTTTACAGAGCAAATTATGTGACTGTTTCAGAACACATTACATGTAATTTACCCTTTTAGAGACTAACAAAGCATTAGTGCTAACTAGATGGCCTTGCTGTTTCTACGCATTGTCTCTTGCTCTACTGACCATTCATTTTACTTGCTATGACAATGATGTGATTACTCTGCCTATATCCATTAGTCAGGCGCATTGCCAACTTGGCAAATACTTATCAAAACGTTATTCACCTACTCATAGGCTGTATTTACATTTATTTAGTTCTTATAGCACTGATGGGTACAGCAGACAAAGAGTTACATTAGTATACAGGCAGCGAAAGATATCTAATCTACTGTTTTCAAAACTATACCTACTCTAGAACACTAACATTTACAAAATCTTGATAATATCTTGCCCCTTTTGCCACCATCATTACCTGCGTACCGAATGCTGCCTACATATAACTCCTGAAAATTTACATAGCGCTACTATCGTTTAACTAGTTTATATATAACCTGGAAACAAATTGAATTCATCTATCGCAATGCATTACACTTGTTCTTTACCGCTGTAAATTCATGCATACAATTATAGTATGTAATTTCACGCTTCACTGATGAGAAATAAATGTCAAAAATACACTTTACTCTCTTAATTCCACACATAAAACCATCAAAATAATACATCGTTTCCATGCTCAAAACTAATTTGACATGAAGGTATCCCACGTCTACAAAACTGTGTGACAATCAATATTACCCAATCTTTATTATCGCTCCTTATAAACAAATTCCTTATAAACATTAATTTATGATTCGTCCATATTATTTCCGTGCGAATAAAGTATAAAGCCCACTAGTACTCACGCTTACTCCAAAATACAACCAACCTTCTTGAGTAAGTACCCACCAACAATTCATGTCCTTTTTTAACCGCCTTCAAAAAGGAGGAGGTTCTCAATTCATCTGTATGTTTTTTTTTTCTGTTTTTTTTTATGTTTGTTTCGCGATATCTCCGTCACTTATGGATCGATTTTGATGACTATTTTTTTGTTTGGTAGGTCATTTGTCGAAGAAAGTGCCTGTGCGCATACACCATGGGGGAAGGGTGTCGTTATGTGGGGCTCGCATCCACTAAAAACTCCATTTCTGCCTACGTCCGCTACTGCTACGCATTACTTTCGCGAATAATTCAAATCCTACATCAATACAACATACCATCACGTCTGTTTTTTACCGAAGGGTTAGGCAGGCATATATTTCATGGCAATATACATGGTGGTCAATCTATAAATTGGATTTATCGTGTATGGATCCATGAATTCGAACCCAATAAATTGCATTCGACAACGAATGGAGAGCCTGTGAGTACCCAAATTAGTAAGTACTTACAGCTTGTACAATGTATTAAAATTACAACAAATTACAAGCATAATCATCATGTAAAATAAAGTCCCAACTTAATTGATGGCTCTGATGTGTAAGTTTTTTTTCGACAATGCCTAATGAGAGCATATACGAGTATGTTAGGCGTGCAGGGCCCAACGATGATAACAACCATTTTCATTCGTTGCATGATCTTACATTCAGATTAAAAAGATTATTTTATTAATGCTACACACACATAAGGAAAATATTATTACTGCCGTTGTCATGTCTCATAAAATTGGAATGCTTAAATTAAAATGAATAAATTCTTTGCAAATATATAATTAACATGCGAATGGAAACGTTTACAATAGCCGAGAGTTTCCAAGATTGTACCTACTTAGCTTTTTGTTTTGAAAAAACGTTAATTAATAATTTTATAAGTTAACAAGCTTCTTCAGATTTTTTTTCTTTTTTGCATTAGATTTTTTCTTGAAAAGGGGGAAAAAATATACGCAAAATACACATTGTTAGGCCCTGAACAAATAATGCAATGCCTAATGTTTACCATCAACTTCACCTTCAACTTTTAGGAAATGCGACAAAAAGTGCATCGTAAATGAACTCATCCGTTTTCAGTTTACGCAGAGAGATGAGAGATGCTACACGGTGAACACCATCCCGATCACACAATACAATAACAATGTCACTAATATTCTTTAAGTATGCATCCATTCTTCATAAATAGGGTCCTACGATGTCGGACTCTCGCCGATTAAACCAGTGGTTTTGTTGAGGAAAGACAAATTTAAGCGTAAGCTGCGGATGACTGACGGTCACCGGTCAATCTTGATGCTAATTGGCAAATTGGTGAATGTAAAGATGACTACAAGTCTCCACACAGAGGCAAGCTCAATGAACAAGCCCTATGGAACATTAGCTATTTTCATTGTTAGCTCAATGCTATACATTTAAGTTTAATAGTCTACAGGTTCTAATTTTCTCGATAACGCAACCGACCTCAAAAACGCTGAACTATATGAAGAGCCAGCTCTCTCATTTCACGATTCGTCTTCGACAAAAAGACTATTAAAAAATTGTGACCTAGCTCCATGCCTTCGGCTAAAACACAGAACACGCCGCGTCGCTTTTTCGGGATATCCTCAAATCTAACCGCGGAGTATAATTCCCGATAGTCGGGACTTTGCGGGATGACTTGTAGAGTCCGCGGTTTGATAATGAAATATACCGAAGGCTATCGAGAAAACTACGCACATACGCACGTATAACATAATTACGTAATATATTTTACAAGATGTATTTTATTTTCTAAAACTTGTTTTGGTCTTGACATATTGGGTATCGTTATTGTTCCAAGTGCCGTTGGCGACATTGGGTTCACGACGGGTCATTTTTAAGTTGAGATAGCGTATTATATGGGATCCTTCTTAGTATTCTCAAGTCGAGTGAAGGTTCGTGATAAAATTATTTCAAATAAAACCTGTAAGCCATCCTTTGTACCAAAAATATGTGTTATTGCTGATTGTAAATTCTGTAAGTATTAACAAATCAAAAACAAATATTTTGTAGCTGTATCTTAAAGGTAATAAAGAATACAACAAAGAAGCAATAATAATGTACTCGTAGATAAATGTATAAAACTAACACGAATGGCAAGTATAATTTCGCAATTGACTCACCAAGTGATCATGAAAAATTCGCAGGGTAACAAACATGAAATTTCAAAATTAGGACATTTTGTAAAGTTTAATATTTGTTCATGATAAGGGAAATTATGGCATGATGAGTAAAATCAAGATCAACACCATCGGGGCTTACACCTCTATTATACAAAAGAGAAATACTTAATATCTCAACCTTACGCAATCATCCCGAAAGTACATAATATAAGTAGACAAAGCTAAAAACTAAAAGTCTTGACAAATTGTCAATAATCTTTATAAATATGTAGCTCTTGAATTCATATGTTTAAATACTCAATGGACCCTTAATTACCTATCTGAAAGCAGTAGAAACGCCGTAACAAAAATTAGGACATCGATGTAGAAAATGTGTCCGTGCTATCATGTAGAACAACGTCTGAAATGGCCTATTGAAGAACTGACACTCGTCAGCCGTCGTGGCGTACACATAAATTAGGAAGCTCAACGACCCCTCGAGCCTCAAACACCCATCAACGATTCAAGAATAGCAAACAGGTTAATGTTGTGTCCACGATATAGGCATTCACTAATAAAGATCCCTTAAAGTCCCATACTATAAACACAATGCAAAATATAAATGTCTTAAACAATAGTGTTTAAGACATTTTGGAAATTGTAGAATTGTTGTAGTATGTTAGAGTTGTATTAACTTCGCTTCATGGCATCCTTTATCATTTTCTGTTTTGATGAATATTCCGATATTTTTGTCAAATTTTCCTTAATTGTACAAACGTCCTGTAAACAAAGAATTGCTTTAGTTTTTGCCATTCGAGCTCAAGCTCATTAGACCCGAGAATTGGTTATATTTCTGTCATTATGATATATGCATGGGGCAGAACCAGGTCACCTTGCAAATCGGCCACTTAGTGTGGTAAAAAAATTTCCACGAACCGAATTTTTCCTCTGTTCCATAAAAAAAGATAAATGCCGCGCACTCTCCACACCTCCAAAGCGTCAACTTTCTACGCACAAAGTCTATCAGCGAGAATACTATGTCCTAAGTTTTCAATGTGGGATCATTAACTCAATAGAGCAAACGCCAGGACGCGATCTTTTCAGAGCTGCAGACTTTAAAGGAGGATTTCCAGTACCTAATAATATAAGATTTTTGTGTACAGAAATTCCACTTTTGATTGTAAACAACAACTGCAGGCTGCTTTTGCACATCTTCAAAATTTAGATGCGGTATACGTTTAACGTGTACTTGAACGCGACAGAAAGGTCACGGGCGCGTGTGTCGCTGAGGTGTGTGGGTACGCGTCGTTTTTCCGTCGGCTAAATAAAACATCGGCAGCGCTTCCCTCGCGCAGCAGTGGTGAACAAGGAGCGCCGATCCTGCGCGTGCGCCACTTGTCTTGTAATGATTGAAAACTAAATATACCGCTAGCTGTGTTGTGACTGCCACTGTGTCGTGTTGTGTTATTTCTTAATTGGAATTCTTTATTTTTTAAAGTAAGTATACATTTATATTGACGACAAAAAAATGACAATTTTCAAATGGCTTTTGTTTATTAAATGACATTGGTTTTCAAGTAACTACAACGATATTCTATTTTTTTTAAATGCACACTTTCCACTTTTAATATTGTAGGGTCTAACAATAAATCTAGCAAACCTGTTATTGTTATCTTCATGATTGCAATCCGACAATAATAATCATAATCGAGGATAAAATTATAGGTAGGTACCTACTGTAAGTGTAGTACACTCATTAAAACGTTTGAATTGCAACCACGCAACCAACAAGAAGGAGAAAAATCACTTCTACATAAATTTAAAATATTATGTTTTTTCCATTAAACATATACTAAAATAATTATCATAAATCAAAACCATGAAAGCAGAATCAGAAAGGTATATTTATTTAAGAATGGTTGGTTTACAATTAGTTTTTACAAAGCTATGAACTGTACTTAGTTTTTGAAATTAAGAAAAAATATCAGAGACTAAAACGTACAATCCCGCACTGAAATATGTAACGCTAAGCTATGCTATACTACAATTACTAAAATTGGAAAACACTTTTGAAATAAATTTAATATCACTATAATATTTGAATAGAAGATACTGCTAATCAATCGATTACTTGTAATTGTTATTGGCATAAGTTTTTGGTTTGCAATAAAGAATATTCTATCCTATTCTATTATTAAGAAATGTTGAAGTAAAAATCTCTTAAAGATTTTGCCATTTCGGTATTAAATATTTATTTTGGTGACTTACAAACTTCTTAGTACAAACTTTTAAGCTGTTTAGATATATATTTTGATGCGAGAGTTACCGGCTTAAAAAAATGAGGCAAGTTGCGGCGTATTCCAGGTAGAATTATTTTTGACAGGCGCACAAAACGGAAAAAAAGAAAAATTGATTCCATGAATAGCACCTACCCAACATTAAATCTCAGTAGATCTGTGTTCTTTACCAAATCAAATATTACCGATAGAATCTCCTGTCATTTAATGTATGATATCACACCAACTAAATTTAAAATATAGATACATATTATTTGAAATTATCTGGTACATATTATCACAATCCATTTCTATTATGTATTATATTGTACTTATGTTTAATTATGCCACATGTTTAGCTAGCCACTTGTCGGTAATTAATAAGTAAGATATTACTTATTAATTACCGACTTAATTTAAGAGGTTCTTTTACAAGGTATAATTAGTAGGTAGGTACATAGAGTTATTATACACGATAGTGGCGGTAAGCCCCGTCATAGAGGAGGAGTGGCTAGAGAGGAGCCATGGCTCTCTCAGGTTCTGGATGACGCAGGTGCTCTCGTGACATGTCTGTTTCGGGATGCGAGCCAACGCCCAGTTATCACCATTCACGTGGACCGTCCTGAGAACACGGCAAGACACGGCCCGCAGAACATGCTCGAGACATGATCATCGAGATCATCGAGACATGATCTTTTAAAAAAATAAAAATAACTAGCAATGTGGGTCACACATTACTAGTATTCTTGTTAACCCCTCGTGCTAAGCTAAATGCTTGTGTTACGAGTGGGTTCACGTCGGTAGTGCAATGGGTGGGGTTCGACCCGGCAACCATATGATCGCAAGTCCGACGCCCTAGCCATTAGGCTACCGACGCTTCTAGCTTGGTCGGATTAGCAGCAGCAAAGCAGCGTCGTGATCTTGTCACGGCTGTGTTTGGTGATCTCTCGCTTCCGGCCGTGATTCGATTCATGGTCAGAAGCGAGAGCACATGGGAAGCTGCCGCCTCCTACTGTAAGTTATGCTTGCAGAAGAGGCGGTGGAGAGGAAGTGTGAACTGTCCACCGCACGCCCAATCCGCAGTAGACGCACAGGGCGCAGAGTGATCGCCAGCATCCACGAACTGTGGTCTGCTGTGTGCCTGCGATCGGCTGCTTTGGGGAGTCCACCACTAGAGTAAAAATGCGCGCGTGTCTCTCTCGCTTGTCTTCAAGTCGGATGCGAGGCCAGGGCTCACCCTCCAGCTGCAGTCCAGTGAAAGCTGGACCACAGCTTTTTTGTTTGGTAGATCATACTTAAAAGGCGGTCCCATTCAAATTTTATTGAAATCGGTTGAGCGGTTTTAGAAAACAACAAAAATCTAAAAAATGTTTACATCGATAATATTATCGTTATCTTCAAAACATCGCTATCTCATTGGAGCAGTGCTTTAAGTTAGCTTACAAGTAGGTACTTATAAAAAAAACTTTTCACAAAAAAATACTTTTAACAAAACAGTAAAACCGCCTTCAAAAAATAATAAAATAATTTTAAAAAGTCTACAACAGTTTGGGATGTCGTTGACATGAATTTGAGTGACTTCCCAAACTGTTTAAGACAAAATTATTATTTTTTGAAGGCGGTTTTACTTTTTGGTCAAAAGTAATTTTCTAATAAGTTGATCAACCTATGTGCAAATTTAAGCTGCGATGACCGCGGTCAGTGTGCTGCTGTCTGGTCGGTCGGTTAAGTCCCGGTCATCGTACAAATATGTGACAATCGTCAGTGGTAGTCGAAAGCTCTAAGTGCCTTACAAACAGCATTTCTTTATAATGCCCAGAAATAAGGTTGGAGGAGTCTGTTGTCTAAAATATTGAGAGTCAGGTGTGTCTGGTTAGACTGGAATCCGAGAAAGAGAGATCTAGAAGGCTAGAAGGATGATGACTGTTGTTAATGACCCACTCAATTGAAACAATACAATATCGCAACTTTACTTACTACCTCTTCATTTTCTTGGGCAACCAATACATACCTACCTATATTTTTAAAGTAAGTACTATCTCTAATGTTTTTTTAACTATTCTCTCATTCATTAGTAAGTGTCATTTGTTTGAGAGTTGAGATACAAGACACAAAGTCCAAGATTTACTTACCATGATTGAGTTAATTATCATTTAATTACTGTTCAGTTGTATAGATTGTTTACGGTCACTTCGTTTTTACATCTTACATAAATTATTGAATAAATAAGCGTTACTTAATTTATTAAATACGTAAGTTAACTGTATTTTTTTTTATATTAAACAATTTTCATGTATCAAATTATAATGTGACTAGTTTTAAAAACTAGTTTTAAATATCAAACTACTACCATTATAAATTAGTGGATAAGGAAAATACTATATATTTTATGTAACTAAACTAAACCACCGACCAACCGAAATTAATCACCATAAAAAAACTAAGCGTGTGGAATATTAAATTTAAAAAAGCTACGTAAAACAAGCACGAAATTATTGTAGAAAAAGAAAACAGTTAGTTTTAGTTTAATAGTTTCGACATTATGTTCGTCTTGTAGGTATGTACCTACAAGACGAACATAATGTCGAAACTATTCAATTCACAATGCTTATCAAATAACATAAATCTGTTAAAACATAGGTATTATAATATGATCCCTAGATTCCGTACCTACACAAAGCTCAGATCAAATAAAAAGTTAAGATGGAACTTTGCGAACAAAAAAGTGAGGCTGGCTAAAACTACGCCTTGCCATGTACAACACACAATTACACGCACACATGTATTAGTTAGTCAGTCGAGCCTTCGATAGCTCGATATCTCGACTGACAGAATAAAGCCTAGTTTCGTTATACGTTTGTGCGTGTAATTGTGTGTTGTACACGGCAAGGCGTAGTTTTAGCCGGCCTGACTTTTTTGTTCGCAAAGTTCCATCTTAACTTTTTATTTGATCTGAGACACATAGTAACCAAAAACAACATTTCTTGCGTAGCATCGTTATATTCGCATTATATTATGACGTTTAAGTAATAATAAATCATTAAAGTGACCGGTTACAAGGATTGCCATGCCGAAGCAAAGCACGTCCGTCTCGAACCCTCCAAGTCTTCAAACAGCACGTTAATAATTCAAAAAATCGCATTTATGGCTTCTCTTATTTACATATCAAAGTACCTACATTTCCAGTATTATCTGACCTTCCATTACACTGAAAGCCTTTACAATGCGAGAACAGCCTAAAGTGGATTTGTAGCCGTGTGCACCTTTACCTATTTCTATAAAAATAGGTAAAGTTGTTTTTAAATTGTTATCGAATTGGTCCCTTACGAATCAATCACGCCTGATTACAAATCAAGGAAATAATAAAATAGCAACCTCGACTACTACTTTAGTAATAATTATTTATCCAAATTATGCAATAATATTAGTAACTTATTGGACAATGTTTCAATGTTAAATCAAAAAGATAACGGATTGCATAGAAAATTTTGCGTAACATTAACAATATAACGTCTTCGCGATACAATCGTATCCGCCACCATATGGTGATTGATTGCGACCCCCCACACATGTAAGTTAAATTTTTAATTATTTAAAATTGTAATATCGACTACCCAACGGGACCATCAACGTTTTACTCATACGACGCTTAAAACGTTAATCGCCCCAACCATCTTCCTACCCTTCCAATTTATTCGAGATTGATGCCTGGCTTTTTCTTTCCATTTATCCCTGTTCGTCGTCTCATCAATTTATCCCTTTTCCATATCGTTTCTAACACAATCCATATTTTCTTTCGTCTTCCACTACCACACCCTCATATTCGCGAATTCTTTCAGTCACATGCGTTTCATCCCTCCTCATTACGTGACTATACCAACACAAACGATTCCCATTCAACTTTTCTGTCACTGGCGTCGCTTAAAAACTTCCTCTTATATATTCGTTCCTTATTTTCTCCAATCTCGTCATTCCACACGTCCACCTCAACATTCCTATCTCTGCTGCATCTAGTCTTCTCGGATCTACACCTCACAACGGGTCCTGTTGATTGCACTATACTTCTATACCAATATTATAAAGAGGTAAAGCTTGTGAGTTTGTAAGGTTGTAGGGAAAAATCTCTGGATATACTGAACCGAATTTTAAAAATTGCACCAATAGAAAGCTACGTTATTCCTAAATGACATAGGCTAAATATTATCCAATAAAATGAAAAGAAACTTAAAGTCCACGCGGGCACGGGCGGAAAGCCAGTTCCAAATAAATAAAACTTCAAATTACCTTTCTGTGGATAATGGAAGGTAATTTAAGGTCCAATCCAGATCCATAGTTTTCACGCCTAAAGCCATTTTTTGCACGTATCGTAATTTTATGCGTAATCTATACTAATATTATAAAGAGGAAAGATTTGATTGTTTGTTCGTTTGCATAGAATAGGCTGAAAGTACTGAACCGGTTTGAAAAATTTTTTCGCCAATAGAAAGCTACATTATTCCTGAGTGACATAGGCTATATATTATCCCGTAAAATAACATGAAACGTATATACACGCCCCGATACATCTATACTCCACGCGGGCGAAGCCGCGAACGGAAACCTAGTATATTAATAATTTGAATACCCTAAACATGACTTACAATAGTAGGTAACTAGTGACTGATGGATATTTTAAAATTAAATATATATAATTTGCATGTTAAACAAAAAAAAGAACAGACTAAAGACTATTTACAACTTATTATTAATATTATTATTAACTTGACTTTACATACCAAGTAAATAATCAACTTAGTGTACTCTTGTGTCATAGAATACGGAATATAATTATAAAGTATAACTCATTATGACATGAGTGGTGTGGTTTAATTACGTGATGCTACAATGCGCCCTTACAACTTTTTTTATAAACCTTATAAAAAAATGAGTTATTTTCATATTTAAATAATCTTAGTATTTAAGTTACGTTGATTCAGATCATAGGTTTAGATATCCATAGAAAAGCCCTTAACCCGACAGGGTCATTACGGGGACTTGGTCAATGGTAGAAACCACGGAAGAGATAAAGAAGATTGGAATGGCCATGTGGGCGGGGCAGGCGCGCCACAGTCTTGATTAGAAAATCATAACTCGCCCGAATCATACATTCGCCGCGTTTAGTGTGCTTATGACTACTTCAGAGAACAGAGCTCCGCTTTAAACTGCCGTGTTGTGTTATTCTTACGTAATAGACAAAATGTCACACCACCAGTATATAGCGAGGAGGTATATCTTTCCATCTGTAAGTCAAAAATAGCATTTAATTGCAAAATAATTGGTAAAAACATAAAAATATACTGATCACTATGAAATTCCAAACATCAATCATATTATTGCAACAAGTTACAAATAAAATACATTGCCCGATGTGTTCTCGCTTAATCAACACGATGTCGTAGTCCGCTTGCAATGTACTGCAAGCATTGCGTTCTCTACTCTTCAACCATAGCCGTTGTTCGTCGTTTGCCGGGGTTGGCCGTGAGTGATGCACGGCGTACATCTATCGATATCGAGGTAAATAAAAGCATCGATAGAATTCTCAACTATATTTAATTTTACGGTTGGCAAAGATTATTTATGAAATAATATATATTTAATTGATGAGAGTATATTTTTAGTTAGATGTATTTTATATTATATTAATCATTGAATGAATGAAGATGAAGCGGCATGTAGACCATTTTATTTTACTTAGATTTTAATACTGAATAGATACAATATAGTCTAGTCAAATCTAAGTCAAATACTATACGTACCTACCTATTTTATACGTTTTAATATTTGATTCTATTCGAAATATTATGCAATTAATTATAATAATGTTATGTTATAACTCTATTATGTTATGTTAGATTTCCCCTAATTGCTTAATGATTACGTTTTGTTCCAAGGACAGTAATTCTTTTAAATTAAATGAAAATAGTTCTTGATTTTTATGTTCCCCTTTTCCCCATTCAATATAAAAATACATAACAGACTGAGAATGTATCGATAAAAATATCGATAAATTCTCAGTCGGCTTTTTCAACCACTAGCGTATGCGTGTTGCGTGTGTGTGTCTAATGCCTACGAGAACTTGGTGCTAGTGTGTGAACAAATTGCTGCCCACTGATTTATGTGTGTGTGATTTGATTGTGTGCGAAAAACTTGTAAAGATAATGTTGCGTATGTTTGGGAATTGAAATAGTGGGAGTAAAGCGGCGACACTGGTCCTAGTACAAAACAGCAGCTAGGGCCTTTCCAACCTTATTTATCTCTTCCGTGGTAGAAACATATTTGTGTGAGTTTAGTGATTGCGCATTTGAAGCTTTGCCACGATGGGGAATTTAATTATATGAGCAAGTTTTTTATTAAATTCTTTTCATTCATTCTATTTCCCTAATTCTATTGAAAATTTTAACAAAGAAAACAATGCCAACGACGACTGATTGTGACTCCCGTGAAGTCACCAAAGACAGCAGTGAGAAGAGAATATCTTGGTACAGACATAAATATTATACCATGGTACGAATATTGTTTTACGCAGTCCAGAAACACCATATTTAAACGACTTCATTATAATAATCAATCAATTTGTTGCCAATATTAAATCAATACATTCCGTTCAAAAGTAGGCATTAGAATAATTTCAATGTCGATCGATAGAAAAAAATACTCAATTCTAAGGCCAGCTTAGGCTCAGTCTTTCGCATAACGGTTCACTTTAATTATAGATTACCGTGACGTTACTTGTATTTATCACGGCAAACGGGTAACGCCTAAGGGAAGAAAGACAGAACTGCAAACCGACCTTATACGAATTCGCAACGCGGAACTGCGGCGAATTGCTACGATGCGATATCGTACGTGGTACGACAAGGCGTCTCACTACCACGGTTCGGGTTACCATTCCATCAACTATCTTTAACCTTACTGAAAGACGTAAGAGTGTAGCATTACTGTTATGGATAATAAGACATAGGTAAAGACACTGTAGGTGCCAGGATAAGGGAATCGAAATGAGGAACACAGGTTGCGAGCCAAAACCAACGAGAGAGCGCGAGCCGTGACCGGCCGTTCTCTGAGGAGCGTTGTGAAGCACTGAAAGGCTCTGGATCGTTCGGAAACTAGAATAATCCTGACATATTGTGGCTGTGTGCCAGGCTCTCACTCTCTCTTGCTGTATTTATTTTTAATGAGACACTAAAACCTCTTTATTTATTGACATAAAAACTTATATAAAAATATACTGGTTTCACATTTCGCCACCGACAGTGTGGTGTTACGCGTCGCCAACAGACACAAAGAAGCAGGAATACGCGATTTGAATCAATTCTTAATTCCTGCGATGCGTCGCGCGAGCTCGTAGCTTTCCTGAGAATATTGGTAGCTGATAAGTAGCTGAAAATATACCCGATATGTAAAGAATTACACTTCGCACCAGCAGGAACGCAGCAGACGGAAGCTAGACACTTTGTTCGTATAGGTGGAACTTCATTCAGTGCCCCAGTGGTAACAGCAGCGACTTGCGAATTGTAAGTCGTAGGTTCGAACTGACTTCGTTCGAAAAATGTATATTATTTCAACACCACAGCTCCCAAAACAGTGAAGGAACATCGTAAGGAAGCCGGCACGTCCTTAGGACACCAGTGTCCCAGCAACCGACCTATAATGCATAATAATGTTTAAATAATCGACCAATGATGTTAACACTGCAGAACATTATAGGTCGATTATGTATACATGTACACACATTCCAGAAAAAAAATCTAAATTATAGCGAACATTTGTAATTATGTAGTTTAAATTTTTAATATTGGAAGCAACGTGAATTCTTAATTTATTCTTATCTAAAACAACGCGTAAGCCTGCAAATAGGAAAACAGCCCTGCACTACTTGGTTCATTCAATAGAGACATGCGAAGGCCCAATTAATACTGATCACTTTAAATGCCAAGTCACGCAAAGATTTATGTACGAGTACTCCTTTGTAATGGACACGTACACTAACATCGGCATCGATTCGGAATACATATGTACAAATAAAGTATCATGACCCAAGCGATAGGAAACTTCGTTCTGTTTCCTTCACCATTATCCTTAACATTAAAATTCGGTACTGTAGCAATATAAGACATGTCGAGGATACACTTCCGTTTTATTACTAATTCTACTTCGTATATAAAGATTACAATTTACAGATATGTTCATAACACGTGTATTTATTAAATTTGTTATTTATGTTTCCAGATGAGACATCAGCACCGCGCGCCGAGCTTGGCGACGGCAACATGGGTGCTGTTCACCCTCCTGCTTCCAACGAACACGCAGGTTCTCAACCCTGTCACGTCGTTCATGAACTTTTTGCGTGAGGGCACCAACCAGCTCGATAATGAACCCAAAGACAACAGCAACATGCTGTCTGAATACGATTTCGTGATCGTCGGAGCCGGCACAGCAGGATGCGTGCTTGCAAACAGATTGACAGAAATTCTAGACTGGAAAGTTCTACTGATAGAAGCTGGAGTCAACGAGAATTTCGTTATGGATATACCTCTTATAGCCAACTACCTCCAATTTACAGCGTCTAACTGGGGATATAAAACAGTGCCGTCCAGTAAGTATTGCGCAGGATTCGAAAATCAACAATGCAACTGGCCACGAGGAAAAGTAGTTGGTGGCTCAAGTGTTTTGAATTACATGATATATACGCGAGGAGCCAAGCCAGACTACGATGGCTGGGAAGCTATGGGTAATGAAGGCTGGGGTTGGGATGATGTACTTCCATACTTCAAGAAAATTGAAAACTTTAATATACCGTCATTCGACGATCCAAAGTACCACGGACACAGTGGGCATCTTAATGTTGAACATTCCCCTTTCCGTACTAATAAGGGCAAAGCATGGGTCAAAGCAGCGCAGGAAATGGGATTTAAATATGGCGATTATAATGGGGCGGAACCATCAGGGGTATCTTTTCTCCAACTGTCAATGAAAAACGGAACCCGTCACAGTTCCAGTAGAGCATATTTACACCCCATTCATGAAAGAAATAATCTCCACGTATCCAAAAACAGCATGGTCACGAAACTTATTTTTGACGATACGAACACCAAAGTTATCGGCGTCGAATTTGAAAAGCAAAACAAGAAATATAAAGTATTAGCAAGGAAAGAAGTCATTTTATCGGCTGGTGCTATTAATTCGCCACAGTTGCTAATGTTGTCAGGTATTGGCCCTAAAAGCCATTTGGAATCGATGAGAATCAATGTTGTGAAAGATTTACCTGTCGGGTACAATTTAATGGACCACATAGCCGCAGGCGGACTACAGTTCATAGTCCGTCCTCAAAACCAAAGTTTATCATTAGAATATTTGATTAACCATTTAGAGGTAGTTTTTAAATGGATGAGATCACATAAGGGCCCGCTTTCAATACCAGGAGGATGTGAAGCTTTAGTGTTCATGGATTTAAAGGATAAGTTCAATTCTGCGGGTTGGCCGGATATGGAACTACTGTTTATTGCTGGTGGATTAAATTCAGATCCTCTGTTACGTCGAAATTTCGGATTTGATGAACAAATTTATACCGATACTTACGGACCCTTAGGAAGAGCAGATACTTTCATGGTCTTTCCTATGTTGATGCGTCCAAAATCAAAGGGAAGAGTCATGCTACAGAGTAGGAACCCCAAAGCGCACCCGGCATTGATTCCTAATTATTTTGAATATGCCGAGGATTTACAAAAAATTGTAGAAGGAATAAAAGTATCGATTAAAATAGCAAGGCAACCGGCTATGAGAAAATTAGGAGCCAAGCTTTACGACGTACCAATCGAAGATTGCTTGAGACACGGACCGTTCGGCAGTGATGCCTACTTCGCGTGTCAAGCACAGATGTTCACCTTTACTATTTACCATCAGAGCGGAACTTGCAAAATGGGACTAGAGAGTGATTCATCGGCAGTAGTTAATTCTAGGTTAAAGATACATGGCATTGATGGAATAAGAGTGATCGACGCTAGCATAATGCCTGAAATAGTTTCCAGCCATACAAACGCTGCAGTTTACATGATAGCTGAAAAAGGAGCAGACATGATTAAAAAAGATTGGGGTAAATTATGATAGCACACACTCAGGCCATATTATTTATAATAAAGCACATCTGTGATGTAATGTTAGCAACAATATTAATAAAATATAGGACCAAATAAGTATAGAAGCAAAGAGATAAAATGTTCTCAATATAGCAGCATAAAGTGAAAAGATAATTATTATGAATATGTTTGCTATAATTAGGTTGCATTGGAAAAGTCCTAGTTATGTATGTATTTATTAACTTCTAATTAATTCACTACTAAGCGCACTAGTAAGTTCTGATAACAATAATCTCCGTGTGGCATTCAGCATTAGAAAAAAAAAATATACCTGGGGGACCAATTTCAATATGATGTAAAAAATAATATAAACTAGATAAAAGTACTTTATGAAGTAACTACCACCACCTTATAAGCGGGTATATCATAGAATACATATTGTAAGGACTATGTTGCCAAACTAAATAGAATGTTATTTTATTTTTTCATATGGAGAAATCAATAGCATTCTTTTTATAGATACCTTTATACATTCTTATTAAGTAATTACCGACAATTCAATTTTATTAATTTGTATAGATGAAGGGTATTTCCTTTTCCGATGCCATAAGTTTACTCTAAAGGCAATTGAATATAAAAATAATATTATCAACGCCCCATCAGATGGGAATTAAATCGGCTATATTTTTTTTTGTATTTATAAAGCACATAAAATATATAGTGACAACAAACCAGTGTGAGAAAAAATAAAGAGGTCTACGGTTTGACTAGCAAATATCAATTGCATTAGTGATATTAATTAGATCGAGGTTTTTATGGTTTGAAGTTTCATCAAATACTTTTGGTTGTATAACTAGAAAGCAATAAAACGATTAATGATTTACTGTTAAGTCTGACAAATAATATTTAGTAACTATTAACTTATGGAAACATGTTATAAAATATTAGTTTTAAAAAATTAGAAGCTCCCAATGATTATATTTATTAAAAAAAAAAGAAAATAAAATCTTGTATTTTTTTACACCCGGACACCCCTGTTTTTTACTCAGACAACATCAAATGTTTTATTTAGGCAAGATAAAATTGTCAACATTTAGTAGCACAGTTCCAAATAGCGGATCTTATGAGGACAGAAAACAAACTCTAAAGCGTAATATTTAATTTTTAGCATCACATACCATCACGCCTGTATTTGAAGTATTAGAAGGGTTGGGGAGGTAATAAACGGATTTATTTTTTTCTCTGAAAAAAGGTAATATCATATGTTGGCCAAATAAAACTATTTTCTTACTAATAAATGAAGGTATTTTATTTTTTACATTCTTTAAAACCAGAATAATGGTATAGGTAATGTATAAGAGCTGGCCAGTCCCGACAGACGGCACCCTTCAAAAGCATGTCAGATCTTCTGTGTATTCAAACGTCGTTCGACTAGACTCAACCACTTTGTATTAAAAACGACCCAATTGGGAACAGTCGCCAGTCGCCACCACTAGCAGGACGTAAGTGACCAGGACTAGCTGCAAAGACCTCAGAGATGAAGATCCTGTTAGGGAAGGTTTATGCATGCGTGTATTGATATGTTGCGCACAATTCTCAAATAGGTGGTGTTTTAAATATTATGCAATAGAGAGCAACTCTATTGATAGATATAAATTTAATGCAATCCCAATAAAATTACTGTTGCCAAAATTAATAATAAGCCTTTCACAATATTAATAAATAATGTAAAACATCGGGTCATCTACACAATCAGGAAAATTCCTTAGATTGTTTTATAAATGAGTTCTAAATGATTCCATTAACTAGTAATTTTCTTTGCATTGGCTACGTCAATAACTTGTTAATTGACGTAAATTATATTAAAAATTGACAAATGAGCTAAGATTCCTCAGTATTCGTTCCATTACAGTGCAAGTGTGGTTTTTGTGTTAGCAAATACTAGTGAAGATTTATAAGTGCGTAATTATTATTTATTCTTCGTCCTTGGGTATATAACTTTTCTCCGTATTATCTAAGAAATCTAGGTTGTTTAAAGTATATAGCCTTCATTATTCGATGAACGGGCGTTTTAACTGCATCCTCCCATCGTCCAACTTAGTTTCAATGTTCTTTAACCAACTGTTTTTTTTTTATAAAAGCTTGCTAGCAATTCAAATGGATTTTTTCCAATTCTATAGATATAATCATTATCATACAAGTAAGTGCTCTTTCAATGTTTCAGATGAGGCTTCTGAGGAGAAACCAAAGTTTGTCATCCTCAATATGGCTATTATTCGCCCTTTTACTTCCAAACAACACCGACCACGCAAACCCGATATCATCATTTATAAACTTTATGCGTGAACAAGCAGATCAATTTGACAACGAACCACCAGACCAAACAAATTTACTACCTGATTATGACTTCATCATTGTAGGAGCAGGGACAGCAGGATGTGTGCTTGCAAACAGGTTAACAGAAATTCCAGATTGGAAGGTACTTCTAATAGAAGCTGGAGAAAACGAGAACTATGTTATGGACATTCCAATTCTAGCGGGCTACTTGCAATTTACATCCGTCAACTGGGGTTACAAAACAATGCCATCCAACGAGTACTGCGCTGGATTTGAGCACCAACAGTGTAACTGGCCACGAGGAAAAGTAGTTGGTGGCTCAAGTGTTTTGAATTACATGATATATACGCGAGGAGCCAAACCAGACTACGATGGCTGGGAAGCTATGGGTAATGAAGGCTGGGGTTGGGATGATGTGCTTCCATACTTCAAGAAAATTGAAAACTTTAATATACCGTCTTTCGACAATCCTAAATATCATGCACATGACGGATATGTAAATATAGAGCACGCCCCTTTTCGAACAAGTAAAGGAAAAGCATGGGTAAAAGCAGCTCAAGAAATGGGGTTTAAATATGGAGATTATAATGGCGCAGAACCATCAGGAGTTTCTTTCCTTCAGCTGTCAATGAAAAACGGAACTCGTCACAGTTCCAGCAGAGCTTACTTGCACCCAATTAATGGAAGGAATAACCTTCATGTAACCAAAAACAGCATGGTAACTAAACTTATTCTTGACGACACAAATACAAAAGTGGTCGGCGTAGAATTAGAAAAACAACACAAAATCTATAAAATATTAGCAAAGAAAGAAGTGATCTTGTCTGCTGGTGCTATTAACTCGCCACAATTGTTAATGCTGTCAGGTATTGGCCCGAAAAACCATTTGGGATCAATGAAAATTCATGTTGTGAAAGATTTACCCGTCGGATATAATTTGATGGATCACGTCGCTGCAGGTGGGTTGCAATTTTTGATACGCCAACAAAATTCAAGCTTTTCGTCTGAATTCATATTAAATAACTTACATTTAATTTTCGAATGGATGAAGACACACCGAGGTCCGCTTTCCGTTCCCGGAGGATGTGAAAGTCTAGTTTTCATGAATTTAAACGATAAGTTTAATTCTACAGCCTGGCCAGATATGGAACTGCTCTTCATTGCTGGAGGGTTAAATTCTGATCCCCTATTACGGCGCAATTTCGGTTTCAATGGACGTATTTATGCTGATACATACGGACCTCTAGGAAGATCCGACACCTTCATGATCTTCCCCATGTTATTGCGACCTAAATCAAAAGGACGCGTCATGCTAAGAAGCAGAGATCCGAAAGAACATCCATTATTAGTTCCAAATTATTTCGAATACCCCGAAGACTTGCAGAAAATTGTTGAGGGAATAAAAGTAGCTGTAGAAATATCAAAGCAACCCTCAATGAGAAAAATTGGAGCGAAGTTATACGACATTCCAATTAAAGATTGCTTGAAAGTTGGACCATTCGGAAGCGATGCTTACTTCACCTGTCAAGCAAAGATGTTCACCTTTACGATATACCATTTAAGTGGGACTTGTAAAATGGGGGTGGAGACGGACCATACAGCTGTGGTTAGCCCTAGATTAAAAGTCCATGGTGTTGAGGGAGTTCGGGTAATCGACGCTAGTGTAATGCCCCAAATAGTGTCAAGTCATACAAATGCTCCAGTTTATATGATAGCGGAAAAAGGTGCAGATATGATAAAAGAAGACTGGTACAGGTTATGATATTGCACATCTCATGTTTGTGATACAGTGTTATATAAAATACGCCATCAGTGATACTTAGATACTTAGCTTTTGTTTTTCAATTTGTTGACGTTAAAGTGCCTACAAATAACTATCCAGCACCGCCGCAACCCTGCAACTACACTTCTATAGCGCGAGACTCAAAAACTGATTTGAAGGCGCCACCAAGTATGTAAATATTTATAATTTGCCAATTATATAAATTGTTAACGGAAATAAAACGTTTTATTGCTATCCCAAGTTGCGTGCCTTGCGTTAGCCATAAAGTTTGGCAAATACTGTAATCGTTATCGTCTAGAAGACCGTCACGTCCAGTAAGTCATCCATAAATTATATGTCAAGTTTCCCTAACTTGGGAGGTGATTATTTTAGAAGAATTCAGTAACGATGTTACATGAACATTCTTATCAACCTTGTCTAGACTTAACAATGTTAAATCTACACGATTACCAATTTAGTAATACACATATAAAGGTGTTAAAATTCTCTAACCGCTTTTTGACATGAGGTCAATAAAAATAATTTTACTTCATCAACCCATTACATTGTCCCACTGCTGGGCACGGGTCTCCTCTCATAGTACGATACAATCACTGACGCTGTATGGGACTTTATGTCTTAATCCTATTAGAAAATGATCCAGCCGTAAAACCGGTATTGGATAGATTTGTATTGAAACATGAGTAGATACTCATGTTTCAATACAAATCCATCTGTCAGATTTGCGTGCTAGAGATAGGATTTTGACAATACTCGAATGGACTTAATGTCAAAATCCTAACTCTCTCAAAACCTGCTGACAGATTTGTTATTGAAACTGGCTAGTAAGACTAAGAACGCCTCACAGAGTACAATCGCAACGTCAGTCACCGTGATGTGTTGCACTTTGCTTAATACTATGTGTTCGTAGCAAAGCTATACATACACAAAGGTAAGTACTTTGTTTGTTAAAAGTTTGTAGCTGACGTTTTTTAATTACAAAAATATTGTAGATAAGCAGTGTAGTTGAAGAAATGTTATATAAAACTACATAACATACCATCACGCCTGTATTCCCCGAAGGGTTAGGCAGAGGTGTACTAATGTACACCCACACTTTGCCGGTATGTTTAGGTCCCATGTAATAGGGGGTGAGCCTATTGCCATTAACTGTGCACAAATCCAGACTCCGAGCTGCTATTGAGAATTTCATAGAAAACCCAATAACACATTGCTCGACTTAGGATCGAACCCAGGACCTCTAGCGTAGCAGTCGCGCTTAGGGCCACTAGACTAATAAAATTAGGCAGTCTCAGTATAAAGTATTACAGTACATTACTATTATATATGATTTACTGGCAACGCCTACTCGTTATACTGTAGCAAAATTACTACTGGAAACTCGATATAAACGCCTTGAGGTTTAAAAATTCCACACTTACAATTTAAACATCTGATTGCTAGGATATGATGTAAGGAACTACGTAATTAACTTACGAGACAGAAAAGAAGACACTACGAGTATTTACTATATTTTAATCCCGTGCTATTTAATTTCAGCTATCTATCGCAGATGGCCGGCGCGCAGAAAATTGCTTCACATTTATATCGTTAAATGTAATATGTAATACCTACTCTAAAAGCAATATTTACATATTTGTTTGTAAACGCGTTCTTAAAAACGGCTCTAACAATTCAAATTATCCTTACTAGCTAGGGGTTGACAATGGGCGAAAAACGATCTAGCGAGGGAGATGTGTCTGCCATTCGTTCATTTGTGTAGGGTATTGAGAATGATGGGAACTAGAAAAAGAATAACTAAAAAGGTATCAGTCATGCATGAACGTATGTGAATTAAAGAATTAAATACCATCATGCCTATGTTACCAAAGGGTTACGCAGAGGTGTACCAACTATTGTAAATCCACAGCTCACCGGTATTTTTAGGTCCTATGTTATAATTTGTCAACAATGTATTCAGTCAATAACTTTTAACAAAAAAGTAAGTTTTCCTTTTCTGTTAAAGGTTATTTTCTTTATAATGGAAAGTAGATGTATATTGTTTACATATATATAATATGGGTAGGCCAACTAAGCACTTTGCTCCAACGAGACATGGAGGTTTCGGAATAAACGATAATATCATCAATGTATACAATTTTTTAATACCGCTCGCCCGATTTCGATGACATTTAATGGGACCTCTGAAGTACCTATGACCTACCAAACAAAAAATAATAAACGAAATCAATTCATAATTGGCGGAATGATCGCGCACCAAACATTCAGACTAATTGAAAATAATTCGCTACTTACATCCCGACATGAAATAGTTATAATTACTATATCGGGATTTTCGGAGAGAGATTCATTCTATGTTACGTACTCCTTTGACGTTTAGGTTAATTATAACTCAACCTATTCCGACCTCTTCAGTATGATGACTGAAGAGGTCGGAATAGGTAGAGTATGACGCTATGAGGATGATTTAAATTAATTTGATTAAAGTTAAAAATAGTTAAACAAATAATTTAAAAAGATTAATAAAGAAATAATAGTCGCTGAGTCCAATTAGTAAATTACCTCCAAATCCGAGGTCAGACTAAAAACAACATTTAGATGCGAGGAGTGACTGTACGAAGCGACGAGCGTTAGGTTTTCTGCAGACCAAGGACGTGTTATCAAGCAAGCGGAGCGAGCATACCACGGTATCGTCTACCTAGCGCGCGAAGCCGAACATCTTTAGCAAATTAAAAAAATGTTGGTAACCATTTAAATTTTTTTGGTTAATTAGTTCAGAGTTTGCTAGGATATTAAAATGTATTTTTTTAGTTATAATTTCACACGAAACTGGGGTTTTCATTTAGGTGATCATTAGGTACATATTTAGGCATTTTAAAATATTTAATTGATCTTTTATTTACTTATATCTGGTGATAAATTTAACATAATCCTATCATCATATCAGCCTATTGCCGTCCATTGCTGAACGTAGGCCTCCCCCAAAGAGCGCTCAACATCCCAGTCTCTGGCAGGCATAATCCCAATTAATTCATAATTAAGTAATATAATATAATCATATTTTTTATATCATTTGTTTGAGCAGCGGTGGTGGTGGCCGAGTTGTTCCCTCCGACAACAGATAAAGTCGAAATTGTGATTGTTGGTGAATAACAGATGAAGTCGCAATATTGTGATGTAATAAAGTTAACATAAACGTAAAAGGGTACCATACTGTCGTATAAATATCGTTGTCGAGTCGGCAAACTATCAGCTTTGTTCTTTCAAGCACCAAATAACAAAACGAAAAAGTTTGACAATGAAGAAAATCGCCCCAATCTAAGGCAGAACGAAGTTTGCCGGGCCAGCTAGTTATTTATAATAAATTGCATCTTATCCAAAGACTCGATGACCGATGTACAAGACTACATATTTGGGCAGTTGCTCTGCAGTCTTATTGGAGAAGTAGTCAACTTCAAATATTGTCGATTGTATGGAGGTTTGTATCTACCGTCAAATTTAGCAGTGTGGAATAAACTAGATTAGCAGTATCTAACATGGCGTCACATTGATCTGTAGAATTTAGGTTTTAATGTACCTAAAACTTCATACTGAGTGTCGTATCATTTATATAAGACGCATTAACATTGATCCTTTTTGCCACAAAAGTAATCAACAATCGATTTTATTATCATATATCTGGCATTTATTTCTACAAATAAGAGATAGGTACCTACTTAGGCAAATGTAATCAGCCAATAACTTGATATTTTTTCCAGTCTTTAGCTGTGGTCGTCAGAAGTCACCATCACCACCAATACCAGCCCATTGTGTAATTGAATGGGAATTAAACATTCTTAAATTAAAATAAATAATTAATCGATGAATAACATAAGATCTATTATTATGTTTGCTTAAAAACTGGAAAATTTATTGCTAGGTTAATACTGTTCCCAGTAAGGAGTTCCCAGTATGTTGTAAGTACCTGAAAAAAAAGGAAAATCACTTTTAAATATAATCACATAAGTTTTACGAAGACACGCATTTTACTCCAATAAATTAACATAGTGAAGGACCGCTGTCAAAAATGGAACACTTTCCATTGTTTTTTTTAATGACGCAGTAGCTGCTAATGCTACAGTTTAAATAGCTAAACCTATGTCAATCTGAGATTCTAAGAGTTTTAAATCGATAAACAATCTATGCACGCTTTTACTATATTTAAAAAAATATACGCGTCGACTTGAGCACTTAAAAACCTTCTTGGCAACCTCCTCCTTTTCCAGTCGGTAAAAAATTGGCCAATTTTTCTATTGCTTCAGTCAAATTTCTTTTTACAATTTTATCTATTGGCTTGATCGGAGAAGGATAGTGAGTATCTTTATATTATTACCTAATTAATTAAATAATTAACTAAATAAATTAATTAAATAATTAATTAATTAAACAATTAGGTAGATAATAATATAAAAATTAAGAATCCCACAATAATTTTGTAGCATCCGTCTATTGTTAAAAACCACATATTTTTTTGAAAAACTAAATCATCTTTGTTCCGTCGCCGCGTCGTTACCACACGTGGTAACTATAAAAACATATAGGTAGGTAATTAAAGTGCATCTGTTTTACTAATGTAGATAGGAGAGGGGGCAAGACGGTGTGGCGGGTAAGATGGGGTAGCGGCTTTATATGGCGACAGGACTGATCAATCAGAATCCCGTTAGTGCATGATGATGCGTATATATTGCCAAGGCGCAAGGTGCCTGCATGCAAGCAACGAGCGCATTTCAGCTGTGCCAGTGTCGAAGAAGAAGACGACAAAACGGCATTTACGTGTGAATTTTGCCAGTACTTAGCAATAATAGGTTAACAGATTTTCGCTTAATTATTTTTTAATAATTTATACTTTATTTTACACCAGAAAAATAAAAAAACAAAACATATTTGAAAATTAAAATATGCAATTGGTGGCCTTATTGCTATCTGCAATCTCTTTCAGGCAACCTTGGGATGGACACAACTGAACTGAAATCTGAAAACTGAAAATTACAATAGTGAAGACAGTAACAGAGCTACAAGGATAGATAATGTTCCTTTAAAAACAGGAAGCGATTGAGCGCGCCTGATAAGAACTGGCAATGCATTCCACAAAGGAGCAGCCTGAACTGTAAAAGATTTGTCAAATGGGAAATACATAGGCATCTTAAGTATGAGGTTATGCGATGACCTCAGAAATAAAAATCTACAATCAAATGTTCGCGTTTATGAAACGTTATTGACGCTAGTTGCATGGTTCCAAAAAGTTGATCCTATGGAGAAGAATCCGGCAAGAAACTACATGGACACTCTTTTAAAATATTTTTTTACATTATTCTCTGGTTCGTTACGGCGATAACAGGATGTGAGGACATTTGAAGTTAATGTCATAATTAGCCTGAAGTCGGGACTAAAATTAAAAGAAGGTTCTCAGCATCAGAGAACTCAATGTCAACCTAAAATATTAGCTATGTGTAAGAATACACATAATCAAAAAATATGAACTATGATAACTATAAATAAAATGGCTACAATGTACTCACATTTCCCCAAAAAATAACTGTGAGTGAATAAGTAACCTCAGATTGCCAGGGAGACCACAAGTGCATCCGTATTTTGGCACCACACTTTTTTATCGTCAACGTAGTCCTTGATTTTATTATTTGCTTTCTTAACAAGGACCGATTTAACATATTTTTTAAATTTCTTGCCGGTGAGATCGGTGACACATTTGGGAAGTTATTGTTAAAACGCACAAAATAAAGTGTGAGTGTCGCCTAAGAACTCAAAACGGGTCTTTAGGTAAAAAGGTGTACACGTAAGGAAAAGTACATTATATAAAAGTGAAAGAATATGATCATTCCGGCGTAAGCGGAGAGGTACTTGAGCTTAACACGAAATTCAGTAACGTGGTCATATTTGCGTAAACCAGAAATGAACCTTATGCAAAAGTTTTGAAGGTGCTTAAGTTTGTGAAGTTGGTCTTCTGTAAGATCAACATAGCTGACATCAGCATAATCAAGGATAGGAAGAAGGAGTGATTGAGCGAGCGCAACTTTGGTCGTAGCCGGCAGGAAGTTACGTAATCTTTTTGATCCCGCGGCAGATGCAAACAATTTGCTTTGCTTACTTCCTGTAGCTGAGTAGACCAAGCAAGATTTATATCAATAAATACATAAATTATAATACCCGAGTTCTTAACTTTATCCAATATTATCAAAAGAAACTTGGGGAAGAGCTGACCAGTCAACCCTGAAGATGGTTACGAGCTGCCTACTACAATAACCTGTGTCTTCTTGGGATTAACTGTAAATCCATACCTCTTACTTCAGTCGCAAATATAAGCTAGAACTTGATTCACCGTGTGGACAGTGTGACAGATTTCTTTTTTTTTTTTTTATAAAAGCTTACTAGCAATGTGGGTTACACATTACTAGTATTCTTGTTAACCCGTCGTACTAAGCTAAATGCTTGTGTTACGAGTGGGTTCACGTCGGTAGTGCAATGGGTGGGGTTCGAACCGGCAACCACATGATCGCGAGTCCCACACCCTAGCCATTAGGCTACCGCCGCTTTTATTTCTAAGAGGAGCTCTGCAATAAATCTGCAGATCATCTGCATTAAGATGATAGGTAGAAAGTAGTCGTTCGGAAATAGAGTTTATAAAAACTGCGAAGAGCGAAAAGTGCGCTTATTGCTTCTTGTAAAATTCTCAAAATATCAATCATTCCTACCACCCCCATCTTGTCCTTTAAGGGGACCGGGGATGGGGGAAGGCACCTTTTGCAAAAAAAAAATTATTTAATTATCAAACTACAGTTCCTAATAAGTGGTTATTATGAAAGACTGGGTACCAAAGATAAAAATAAAAGAACCTCAAAAAGAATAGCATTTTCAGTTTTATTGGACTTGAAACGTTAAGTAGGTACCCCGTCATGCCCTTTTCTCCCCTACCATATAAAATATGCGATGAAGAACCTTTAGGAGTCACACTTAGACTTAAAATCTTAACTTGGCCGCCACGCTCCCCACTATGTGCACACGTCGGCGACGTTAAAACAGAGTGGTACATGATTTGATACGGACGACAGCACTGGTGCCGCAATAATTGGGATTTGTGCAGTTCACACAGATTTTAAATAGCACGTAAGTTTATAACTTATTCTAATCTTTTGTCGTCATACCTTGAGGTTTTAAGTATTTTATTGAAAATAACG
This sequence comes from Subacronicta megacephala, assembly GCA_958496365.1. Classification (NCBI taxonomy): domain Eukaryota; kingdom Metazoa; phylum Arthropoda; class Insecta; order Lepidoptera; family Noctuidae; genus Subacronicta; species Subacronicta megacephala. The sequence goes on from OY292534.1 coordinate 8,515,991, forward strand.
CTATGGTTAATTCACAAAAAATTTAAAATAAAAAAATTTAGTATATATAGAGCTTCTCAAACGCGACGAAAGCTTGGCTTGTTGTCTCAGACTGTCGATAGATAAGCGGCAGAGTCAGATTAAAAAGAAGAGCAATAAATTTTTGTTTGAGAAAAATTATATCTAATTATGTTTCATCGCATTAATTTGTTCGAACAGGAAATCGAAGCCACAACTGTCCGTATAGATTCGCTCACCCACTTTACCGTAGAAATAAAACGGTACAAATTTAAAATACATCTTTTAAGTTCCATATTTATATTTCTTATCTAATTGCCACAAATAACAACTTAAACTGAGATGAACAGGCGAATGTGAGCGTAATTTAAAACTGACGCTTTCATAAAAATACTTATCAATTCGTTATCATCCTCCTTACCTTTTCTCAACTATGTCGATGTCGGCTTCCAGTGTTATCAAATGCGGCTCAATATCAGTATTTTACTTTCCGACTTTTACTACCACCAACAATATTGTCATACGTGATCGTATGACAACCGGTACCAAAACTTTACGCGCTCTCCGAGGCCTGGAGAGACCTCTGGTGGATTTTGACATAATTTTTCTATAAAGATTTGTGTCAAAATCCTATCCGTGGGAGTAGTTATTGAACCTAGCGTAAATCGCAATGATGCTGGAATGCTGTCAGTCAGCACGTCGAATAACAGGCGTCTCAAGGTATTCGAATGTGACTAAATGTAACGCAAGATAGATTAATCATTATAGATATCTAGTCTAGATAGTCTATTAGTTTTTACACTGAATACAATCACCTTTTATAAACATCTTCGCTCGTTTCTTCTCGTTTGTTAAATACCAAATGATAATTAATCGATTAAAGAAAGGTCTAGAACTCTAGACTATCGAAAAAGATATTATTACAGAAAAAAGTAAAGTGCCTCCGATAAAAGAAAACTCATGACTATCTATACTTACGAGTATTGAATCCAGAATGCATCGGTCGCCACTATGCCAAGCCCATTAGGTATGTATTAAAATAGCAACGACTTTTTAACCAAATTTAGTCCATGTCCCTCTCCAAGGTCACTCATCAAAATTGGTTCAACGGTTTGAAAACTTAACAAACAGACGGACAGTAATACTTACTTTTGCGTTAATTATATAACTTTAGATTGAATATTATCAAACATCCATAATTATTATATCATTAGGCGTGAGGCTGACAAGTATAATTATATAGATCGGACTAACTTACCTAGTGACGTCCGATCCCCAATTATGTGAAGTAATCTCGTCCTCGTTTTGTACTATGTAGTTTGCACCTTTGCGCAACTCGCTGTCACATTTTTAAAAGATTATCAAGAAAAATCTTGTTAATCTGTGGTTCACTCCGGGTCCGCTCTATGTGATCTGTCAACTTCATTCTTTCAAAGCATGAGACTAGGACTTACAAAGGTTGGTACAGGTGTTGTATAGTCCCAACCGTAACAACACAACTTTCCACCGGGTTAATACTTAGAATCTAATGTACCCGAGCAGGGTAATATTTGGGGAGGGTTGGGCTACAACGAGGACGAGATTACTTCACATAATTGGGGATCGGACGTCACTAGGTAAGTTAGTCCGATCTATATAATTATGTTCCGTAATCTCGTCCTCGTTTTGTACTATGTAGATGTTTAAAGAAGAAAGTTGTGTATATAATCAATACTAACTATTCACTAGACAGCCTGGAGAATAATTGTATTTAAATCATCTAGTAGTTAATCTAGAATCAGCCATATGTAAATCAACCTGAATGTAGGTAATATCCTGTTAGCTATCAAGTTATTTATATTAACAGAGGGTTACTTGATATTTCTAGTTAACTTGGTCTTCAGTCTATTGTCCTCTATTGATATTTAAATGCTCCCTTTTTTGTGTTATCAGTATAATCTATGAACCAATCTTAAAGTGAATAAGTAATTTATGATATCAGGAACTCTTATATTATTGTTGCCAGAATTTGGTTCCATTCTTAATATATAGAGCACACAGCTTGATCAAAAGCAGGTCACAAAAAATTGGTGTCAGTTGTCATCATACTAAGTCTAACTTGCATTTTGATTTGGATATTGGTACCTTCTTTCTCCAGGGGTCTTTGAGTTGAAGTATAACATGGCTATTGCTGTAAAATTTAATCTTCAAGGTAATTTATTGGTATTTTATACCTGTTTTAATTTATTCCAACTATCTAAAATTAGGTTAATTTAGTGGTATTTTATACCTGTTTTAATTTGTTCCAACTATCTAAAATTAGTTGTAAGGAGGCTATGTGGAGCCCCTAAGGCTACTCTCTGACCAGGTTTTCTTATTGTATTGGCGTGTAAGTTCTTTTTCCGTTGGATATAGGTACCTCTTTAATAAATTGTAATCTTATCACTTCCAGCAACACCCGAGTCATGTTGTTGGGTCAGAGTAGCCTTTAGGAGCGGGATTTTTCCTTTCACAACAGTGGTAACACAAGCTAACATCGTTTTTCACTACGATAAGGAGATATTGAGAATTTCATTTTTGACTAAAGAATCATTCCGTACCTACTTTGGAATCACTGTTTTGCGTAAGCTCGTTACTAAAAACACGATAAAACATATGTATATGCACTCCTACTTAATTCGTTTATATAATGAATGAGTTCATTCATACGTTTATAACGTTATATCACTACATAATATTATAAAAGATTTGCCGGTTCATTGTTGTTTACAAAATCATGTTATTGATTTTGACAGATGTCATATTGTCATGATTAGAAGCGTTCTGAAACTGTTTAATAAATTTAATTTCTAGGTGCATGACAGTTGCTTCTTTTATTATGTGATAAAAAAGTTAAGAAGTATGTAGTGTACGTTACTGGAAGGGAAGAATATAGACCACGATATATAAACAGAGAAAATAATTTCATAATTTACTTTAGTTGAAATTAAAGTCACCGTTCATTTCCTGAACGCATCGAACGTAGGTGCTTAATGCTTTTACTTCATAATATAATTCTGTAGAATATTGTCAAACTGGCATTATCTATCTGAATCTGATATTTTTTGTCTAATTATGTTGTGGTTTTTAGGTCCGGCGCATGACCACTAGACGCCCATTCCCTCCCTCTGTTAGCACCCTCCTTGTCCCCACCATTACCTGGAACACTCCATTACTGTGAGAAAAAACATAGTGTTATAGAATCCCATGCCGTTTCAGTGAAAGATTGAAAATCATATGTGCCTGATCTCGGAAGCTCCTTAGAATAATGTTCTGTACCCAGAAGGTACCCAGTCACCAACCATTGCTTTGGCACTTGGTAAGATTCTAATCACCCAATTTATGGCCACAAGTAGGCTATAATCACATGGGCACACCCCCCGAAATGTTAGGAATAACTTAACCATGTTCATGTTTTCCTCTCACTGCCCTCTCTCTGGCTTAGTGCCTAAGGCAGGAGAAGTGTGTTTCTCGTTTTATTGTGGGCTAGGATATAATTTATAGTTTTCTATCCAGGAAGGACCCCTCTGTATGGGTCCAAACGGGATATTTTGAACAAGTACTGTAACATCTGTATGTTATTATTACAGTTCTAGTTAGCTACCCAAGCCTTGGATTCAGCCTCCAGACCGCAAGAAAATCTCTGTAATTAAGTTAACTTGTTAGTTAAAGTTAACTTCTACTGTACTTACATAATTTAATATGATTATTACGATTCATCGGAGTGGATTCCAGTTTTAGGACTTTGTATGAATTTAGTGTATGTATAGTCAATCCTACTGTATACCACTATGACTGTGGCAGTTAGGAGACCAGACAGGTGAGAAGGCTGTATGTAGCCTTACCATCTAAAGTCATATAGAATAAAAACTATTTTATAAGGAAGTGAGATAGAATGAGAACAGGATTAAACATCCTTTATTATACTAGCCATGCTGTACTGTGCAGGTTCTGGTTCTAAGTGCAGCTATTCTCTGTGGAATAAACACATTTTTCAAACACAGGTGGAAAGCACATGTGAGACACACAGGTAATGCATATGAGCATCATATAATTCATGGATGCATTCTAAATGGATTACAGAAAACCCAGTGACTTTGAGTGAGACATCATGTTTCACAAGTTCCATAATTTTCCTGAACATACATTGATACTGTACATGAGCCCAGTTAAGGTAGGTAAATTTATATGAGTACTTATTTTATATTTTAAGATTTTAATTAAATCTTTAATACTATTTATTTTACAATTATTAGGTGTTCTTTAGGTTGCCTCATTGGGCCATAAGTTTTGATGCCATTTCTCCTTTGATATTTACTGCCATGTATGACTGTAAGATTTTGAAATTACATAAATCATCTGTCTTTGAGATGCTGATGAAGGAAAATAGTAGAACAAAATCTGATTTTCTGCCGGTCTGCATGGTTTTGCTAAGACAATGCAAGGATGTGGATTTTATAATTATATAAAATGTGTTGTTGAATGTGAAAAATGTGGTTGACTACTTGAATACAGCCACACCTGCTCCGGGCCCTCATGCCCAAAAGTTTAGATATTTCATAAGAAATAGTGTTCGGTCAGAATCTTGTTTGTAAATCAAGTTCGGTCCCCTACATTTCTATACTTAGCACATTTTGTAGCATATTTTCTACATATATCAGGACATAATCAGGCATTATTTGTTTTTAAGAAAAAATGCTATTGGGATATGAACTTTGTGAAGTTTCACTTTGTGAATGGGATCTTTATATCCAGACATCTTGTCAGGTTTCTAGTTCATAGTATCCCACTAAGGCCGCGTTTCAACATAGCAGAGTATCCACCACTCTCCAGGTAATTTCAAGAATGAAATACAGTCTTCATGTATAAATTATTGGATAATTTACCCAGGAGTTTGTGACCTTGGAGAAAATATCTTGGTCTTGAAGTCTTTGTTTCAGCAGATGCCAGTAAGTCCATCTAGCTGGTATAAGCTGCTCTCAGGAAAAACTTATAGTTATTACTCTTACCCCAAATCGCCATGTCGACTGCATCTCCTGAACTTTAGGGAGTTCTATATTGATTATTTATATCTATATTAGGCATGGTATGGTATATTCACCATGGCTAACCTCTTGTGAAAGCTCGGGGTAAAACCAAGTATAAACATGTGTTGCTGCGTCTAGTCCTCTTTTGGGACTACTTACTATATTGGTTGTATTATTAATACATATGTATCTATATTATGCATGGTATGGTATATTGACCACGGCTAACCTCTCGTGAAAGCTCTAGGTTCAACCAAGTATGAACATGCAATGCTACATCTCGACCACTTTTGGTGGTACTTACTATATTGATTTTATTATTAATATCTATCTATATTATTATGCATCATGTGGTATATTGACCACGGCTAACCTCTCGTGAAAGCTCTAGGTTCAACCAAGTATGAACATGCTGGGTCTCGACCACTTTTGGGAGAACTTACTATATTGATTGTATTGTTTATATCTATATTATGCATGGTATGGTATATTGACCACGGCTAACCTCTCGTGAAAGCTCTAGGTACAACCAAGTTTGAACATGTGATGCTGCATCTCAACCTCTTTTGGGAGTACTTACTAAATTGATAGTATTATTTATATCCATATTATTATGCATCGTGTGGTATATTGACCATGGCTTACCTCTCGTGAAAGCTCTAGGTACAACCAAGTATGAGCATGTGATACTGCGTCTCATCCACTGCTACTGGTGATTGATGGTGATTGCTTGGCACAGTCACTACCGGCTAACCTCACGTGAAAGCTCAAGGGTAGGCACACCAGATATAATTGCTTATATTTTCACTACCGGCTAACCTCTCGTGATAGCTCTAGGGTAGGCACACCAGATATAGTCGTTTTCATAAACTCGGCACCTTAGAATTTCCATCTCCTTGTAGGATTATGATCGATGGCGAGTTGGCAACCATCTTGCCAATATCGACATTCTTGTTTGATCTTGTCCGAGTTCGAATTTCTAATTTCATAAAAGGCTCAGGATGTGTGATGTTCGGTTACTCTGATCATTAACGTGTTTAAGCACGGTAGGCAGAATTCCTAGACAAAACTTATAGTTACATAAAGGGTATCATTTAAGCTATCACCAATTTAATTAGTTTTGTGTTTCTTAAATAATAGGGCTTGTCCTCAAAATAGTAGATCTGTCACCAAAATGTAGTCACCAAACAATGCAAAATCAGTTCCACAATAAATCACCTAAAATCCTGAGATATAAGGTCTAGTACCAAATAAATGTTTTTGTATGTATTATAATAGGTGTGTCCTAATAAGTATTTAAGCAAACTAATTTAAAGAGATCACCAATAAATCATATTATGTTACTAGAAAATTGCATTAAGTTCAAATAAAAAATTAGGGTTGTCATCATCGTTTCAACCAAAAGATTCTGCTACTTAACTAGACTCCCAAGGTTTTAAATTTCCACTGGTAGTATAAATTATATTTAAATAATTTTTTTAGCAGAGTAGTAAATAAAACAATTAAAGTCAAAATAATCAATATTTATTGTTTAAAATAATTACCACTGAACAATCAGCGCTGGTTTAAAATAGCTGGCTCATCGTGTGATCGAACCTAGTTACCTACAACCCATCGTTGAGGCCGGATTGGTCAATTTTTAAAGCGCGCCAATTTGTCTCCGCCCCTTTGATCATTTTTTCATTAAAATTATAAATTGATGTATTAAATAGGTAAAGAATACTATTAATTTAATATCTGAACGAAATAAAATGTTACTACTGTATTGGTGACAAAATATCAAATAAAAAGGAGTCGCAGTCAGGGATCGATAATCGATTTATTTGGTGACAGATCTACCATTCTGAGCACAGAGCTATTATTTAAGTAACAAAACTGTTATTATAAGAACGAAGTTTATATTCATGTAATGCAATATAATTTTATTGGTTATAGATCTCTTATTTTACACATATATTAACATTAATTTGATAATTCATACCTGGGAACAATTTTTGTTTATCTGAGAACGAAAATATTTCGTGGCGATAGATCTATTTATTAGGTGATACAACTTGATGACAAATATAAATTTTGGTGATAGAAAATATAGTTCCCTTACATAAACTTAGCTTACATAAACTCTAGCCGCATCAATTTCGTATCATTTGTTTCTTCGTATTATTTTATAATATGACGTCTCTCCATATAAGTTTCACGTTTCTTTTTCCCCATAGTATGTTCCTATTGCAAATATCACTGAAACCGATATTTCACAGGAATTTGGTTACTAAAATTAATTTATTTTAGAATACACGTGAACAGCGCAATGCACAAAAATGTACAATGAAGTTGACAGATCACATAGAACGGACCCGGAGTGAACCACAGATTAACAAGATTTTTCTTGATAATCTTTTAAAAATGTGACAGCGAGTTGCGCAAAGGTGCAAACTACATAGTACAAAACGAGGACGAGATTACGGAACATAATAAACATATTTTATAATTTTATTTTATACTAGTGTTATTTGCATTAGCATTTTAATTTTTACTGTCTACCTTGACTTCTTTGAGTGCGTTGAATGTAATTGCTTTTTTTTGTGGTTTCAATCTATTTTCTTACTTACTAGTAGGTACTTTACAAAAAATATATCTAAGCGTAAAGTGCACATCAAGTTAAAAAAATCTTTTGTAAACCAGTGTTCCCTCAACGCCATCATCAGATCAACTCCTGGTATAATGGCATGTCTGCCAAATATTCAAGACTAGCTTTCCGCCCGCAGCTTCGCCCGCGCGGACAAAACGATTTTGACTGTTTAGTTTATTCCAATTCTGGCGGGATATTGCAAATTATCCTTAACTTTATTATTACCGAAATATAAACGAAGCTTATATCCTTTCCCAAGGTCTAGTCTATTTTTGTACCAAATTTCGTCAAAATCCAAACGGACTTACATCCCCTATTTCATCCCCACACAGTTTGAAATTTCAAAAACCCCATATCAAATATTTATTTATTTCTTATCAAGTGCCTAAACACAAAAGGTCAGCGTGTATCTTCTCCAATGACAAACTCCCATACAATTTTTCATTCCTTATTACAACCCCTTTTTTACAACAAAACGTAGCTTATATCCTTTCCCAAGGTCTAATCTATTTTTGTACCAAATTTCATCAAAATCGGTTCCAAGGTTGGGCTTCAAAGCGTGACTTTGTTTGGACTTCCATATGAACTTTCATCCCCTATTTCATCCCCACACAGGTCGAAATTTCAAAAACGCTAGAACAAATATTTATTTATTTCTTATCAAGTGCCTTAATTCAAAGTTTCATTATTTTATCTTCAACAATGACAAACTCCTATACAAATTTTCATCCCTTATTTCAACCCCTTTTTTACAACAAAAGTTACTTATATTCTTTCCCAAGGTCTAGTCTATTTTTGTTCCAAATTTCATCAAAATCGGTTCCGGGCATAAACTCAAAAGCGTGACTTTGTTTGGACTTCTAAACGAACTTTCATCCCTATTTCATCCCCACACAGGTCGAAATTTCAAAAACACTAGATCAAATATTTATTTATTTCTTATCAAATGCCCTAATATAAAGTTTCATGGTTTCATCTTGTAAAATGACGAACTCCCATACAAACTTTCACCCTCAATTTCAACCCCTTCAAAACTATTTTTTGCAATAAAAGGTAGCCTATGTCCTTTCTCAAGCTTTAGTCTATCCCAGTACCAAATTTCATCAAAATCGGTTGGGTGGTTTAGGCGTGAAAGCGTAACAGACAGACAGACAGACACAGTTACTTTCGCATTTATAATATTAAGTAGGGAAGTAGGGATTAGTAGGGATAATCGGTTAAGTAGGTGTTATTGAGGTGGCAAATTGTAGAGATTCTTTTATTGGCGTAGCTTACAACCTCACGCTTCTCTTGTCTTCCGAATTTGGTTCACTATTCACAGTTTTTCTGCTATTTCTATTACAGTATATTTCTAATGCTATTTATAACATAACCCCATATTGCTGCTGGGTTCGATTCTCAGGTTGAGCTGAGCTGAGCTGAGTTGTTATTGGGTTTTTCTATGAAATAAGTAGAAACAGTAGCAGCTCGGAGTCTGGATTTGGCCCGATGAATAGAAATAAACTCGCCCCCTATTACATGGGACCTAAACGTACGGACGAAGTGTGGGTGTACATTAGTGCATCTTTGTCTTACCCTTCGGGGAAAACTGGTTTTAATTTATTTGTTTAAATTTAGGTTGATGGTTGCCCGCGATTTCACTCTCGTCCGGAAAGTTTTCAGAAAGAAATTTCGTACAGTAGTTTTAGCGAGATGCGTGTACAAACATACTGTCAGACAGTGGCCAGTTAAAATGTTATTATATTATTGTTTACAGGTATCATCACTCATAATGCTTCATCGGGCATTACAAGTGACATGGTCCGTCCTGACAATATCATCGATCGTCAACAAAAATTACATTACTTGTCAGAGTAACGTATCGCTGATTCAGAACCCAATAATTAACTTGCTCCTGCAGACAGTGGCTCCTAGTTACAAGCCAAAGAACCCGAGCGATCCGTTCGACATTTTAAGGGACAGTTATCAGCTACCAAATGGTAAGTAAAAAAGATATCCATACCTACTCAATATTAATTGCATTAACAATAAGTTAAGGTTATGTGAAATATTTAAATTAATTCGCTCCGTAGTCCCCGCACACTCACACACACACACTTTATTACAATAAACGAATGACAAGTTGAGGTTTAAAAACATTAGCTAATACAGAGGACAGTATTATCGCTAGCCGCGATCTCTTACAGACATGCATACATGATTTAAAAAAACACCACGGGCTCTTTATTATTAAATAAAAGTTAATTAATGATAAAGACTGTAAAAAATTTATTTGATAAAAACATTTTATATGAAGGACAAATACCTATTTCGGTTCGGTAGGTATACCTTCGGTTTTTTTTAACGTCCGACGCAAAAACGACAGTGTTTTATAAGTTTGACGTGTGTGTGTGTGTGTGTCTGTGGCATCGTAGCTCCCGAACGGATGGACCGATTTGGAGTTAGTTTTTTTTTTGTTTGAATGGGAACAACTTTCACCATAAAAAACATCAAAATCTGACAGCTTTGTGAAAAGTTATGCATGATCATAGTACATAAAACGCATCGGCTTGGAAATCTCCTCCCTTTTTCCTTGGTTAATTCTATTTTATATTTCAATTCCAGGTCTGAACTCCCCACTATCAGAATATGACTACATCATAGTAGGGGCAGGGTCAGCAGGCTGCGTGCTCGCTGCCCGCCTCACTGAAGACCCAGACGTGAACGTTCTTGTAATTGAAGCAGGGAGACCTGAGAACTTCTTTACCGACGTCCCGGGCATAGCACCCTACTTTCAACTTACAGAGTATGCTTGGCCCTACTTCATGGAGGCCCAGCCTGGAGTCTGTTTAGGTGAAACAACTCAATAATTTAGAATATATTTTAATAGATTCCACATACACACATTTTGTCAGGCCTGTCTCCAATGGGGTTAGGCAGAGCCTATAGATTTCCACTTGCTACGATCCTGGCACAATACCTTCGCTTCATCTAAATTAATTAATCTCTTCAATTCTCTTCTTCCTCTTAATACAATCAAACAAGAACGAATTTCATTTGAAAAATTCGAAATCTTAGCCAATATAGTTGACTACCTCATTAGTCTAGCGGTCTCAAGCGCGACTGCTACGCTAGAGGTCCTGGGTTCGATTCCCGAGTCGAGCAAACTGATATTGAGGTTTTCTATTAAATTCTCAGTAGCAGGTCGTAGTTTGAATACATGCCCAGTTAATGGCAATAGACTCGCCCTTTATTACATGTGACCCGGCGAACCGTGGGTGTACATTAGTACACCTCTGCCTAACCCTTCAGGGAAAACAGGCGTGATGGTATGATGATGGTACTCTCCTGATGATGATAGTACTTTCATCTGACCTATAAGAGTGATAACTTCTACGTTAAAAAAAGATCTAGTCGTACCTATTATCTAAACTGTGCTGTACGTAACGTAGTTAAAACTATTTATTTGCTACTACTATTTTGTTTAGTCAATAATATCAAATTTCAAGAAAGAAATTTTTCAAGAACCTTAACTTACCTTAAAAATTGTTCTAATTTGTTTCGAATTGTCCTTCATCAAAAGAAATATTTATCTAAACTAACATTATAAAGACAAAAGATTTGATTGTTTGTTTGTTTGCATTGTATAGGCTCTGAAAGTACTGTACCGATTTCAAAAATTATTTCACCAATAGAGAGCAATACATTATTCCTGAGTTATATAGGCTATATTCCCGTAAAATGACAAGAAACGTATACTCCACGCGGGTGGAGTCGCGAGCGGAAAGCTATTTAATATAAAATCTAGCTATCAATGCTTATTTTAAATAATTCCCTGTCTCTGTTTAACAGGCATGTTGAACAAACGGTGTTACTGGCCGAGAGGGAGGGCTGTAGGTGGCACCAGCATCATAAACTATATGATCTATACCAGAGGCAGACGTGAAGAATGGGACCGAATTGCAGATGCTGGGAACTATGGCTGGTAATCAGGGCTAGATTGTATAAGGAAGAGTAGGCAACTGTCTAAGGACCTCGCATCGGCTTGAGGCCCCGCTTCATAAGTCATACAGTGTAATTAAGTCATACAGTGTAATTAAGTCATACATACATGCATACAGAAACTATAGACCGCCACTTGCTGCAACTCTTGCATACCTGTTTTGTTCTTCCACATTCACACATCTTTTCATAAACACGCGCCGGTTGCGAGTACTACGCACCTGACCTTTTTGGAGCACCTCGCCGATAAGATTGGTGTCCGAGTACTTCTAGGGTGACCCCTCCCGACGCTGCCGCTGACATTTGCCTTATAAATTCAATTTGTTAATCGTCTTTCATACATTCTTTCAATATGCCCAATACCATCTTAGCATATTCCTTTTAAGAGCATAGTATCCGCTCCGCGTTCCATACAAAAGTATTTTGGGCCTATCATGAATTTTAACCAATGAAAGTCTTTGCAGTAACAATCTTATCATTAAAATACGTGTTCCTTGAATGTAAAATTTCATTTCAATAACCGGTAAAAAAGTTACACAAGCTCAAAGAATGGTAATTTTGGATGAGAACGACCCAACTTTATGCAAGTATTCCAAGATTATGTATCAATACAGAACCATTTAGACTCATGGGGAACCCAAATAATATAATGAATATCTTGTTACAAGAAAAAATAATTTACGTAATAACTATATTAAAAGAGAGATCTCCAAAATTCGGAACAAGAAATACGCGCGAAATGTTGCAATTGTATTGTTGTTCCACCTCTCGGGCACGCGTTGGCATCGGGAGGAATAGAGACAGCGACAACAGTGAAACATTGTTGCGTTCGCGAGACACTCCTCTTAACTCGTATCACTACATCGTATTTCAGTCCAACGCTGTCCTATCACACTATTTCTCAGTCTATCATTCAAATTAAAAGTCGTTGTCAAGAAAAAATTTACAGCCTAGTTCAAAGAAAAGGAACTGGCGACGCAGCAGCCGTGTGTAACACGAACCATTTCGAGCTACTTTTGACCACTTGATAACTCGAAACCTATTCAACCTACATACATATAAAAGGAGATTGCCCAAAGATGGGCTCTCTTTATGGCGTCGTGTCTTAACTTCATGATATACAAAATTTATATGGTTTTTTTTATGGTTATAGGTTTTATATTAACATTTATTTTACCCTAGTATTGAAAAACGTAATAAATGTTTATTTTACAATGCATACTTATTAAATGTTGCCAGATGTCAAACAATATTTCAATAAAAATCTTAATTCCAGCGTTTAGTAATAGATATAATATGTATTTAAAAGCGAAGCTTTTTTTGTACAAAATATATAAATAATTACGTGTAAGATTATTTTTACGCGCCGATATGCATCCGTCACAATAATTATTATTATTTAAAAAGAACAGAATAACCTAAAAAAACCTAATGTTATTTTGAAAAATACATACAAAATCGTTGTCGAAAATCGATTAACACATAATCATACCTGGCAATACCATACACGGTGTACAAACAAAGATCTATCTGTCAAATAATTTAATTTTAAATCCAATCAATAACTATTTAGCGGGTCGTTTCGTGCCGTTTGTTTTGCGTCGAGTTTAATTCAGTGGCGGATTTACCAATAGCCTGAGTAGGCTGGAGCCTAGGGCGGCAGATTTTAGGGGGCGGCAAATTTGGGATAAAAAATTGTCTTACTGGAAAAAAAAATGTATACCTAAATGTTATTACATCCACTAACAATTTAATCAACGTAATATGTTTCACCACATTTTAGTTTAAATCAAATCACATTTAAATTATTGTATGATTTTGCAACTGTTAGCGGAATACGATCCTTTTTTATACAGTCAAATTGAAAGATATAGGAATCATGGATTAGGGTGTGCCAGTTACTTACCAAAGACCATTTGCGAAATCATCAAAACCTTTCGGTTTTTCAGTGTCTTATTCCGCCCATTCATTGAATTCAGTGGTAGCTGCCGCTGCTGAATCGTGCACAGAAGCATGTCGCTTTTTCATGATGCTACAGGAAATTGACGTTTTTTTGTGTCTAAACTGTTTAAAGTTTTACGAACTTCGTTCCTAGAATCTCTCAAACTTTTACACGCTTGCTCTCCAGCAGACCAATGCTTCAGTTTTTTTTATGGGATTACTCGGCAAACGAGCAGGCGAGCTAACTGATGGTAAGTAGTCATCGCTGCCCATGGAAATCTGCAATAAGCTGCATCTGCCTAAGGGGTTGCAGATGTGTTGCCAAGCCTATTTAAGGAGAAGGGAAGCGCAGGAGAAAGTGGTCGGAAGGGACTGAGGGAGGAATTGTGTCTCCGGCGATCCACACTCACCGTACGAAACGCAGGAGTAAACATACTGCTGCTTGACGTCGATATCCTGCTGATTTCATGCGGGCGTGTAGACATTAACTCTTCACGGTTTTACCTTTGCCGATGTCAGATTTTATTCTTTCAGCGTAGTGTCAAGCTCACAAAAAAACGTGAATTTCCTGTCATATATCAGAGATAATCCGCATCCGCTGCCTAGGGTGTCCTACACTACGTTTACTCAACCGCGGTCGCCACTCGAGCACTTTTCTGCTCCAACGATCGTTTGTCTGTGTGCAGTCATGGCCGGCCCAGTTCCACTTCTACGTGCTTATTCTTCTCGCAATGTCAGTGACTTTAGTTCTTTGGGTAATTATATCGCTGTGAATTCTATCCACCAAAGAAATTCAAGGTTGCTCAGGACGCAATGTAGGGAGCAATCCCTACATTGCGTCCTGAGCAACCTTGAATTTCTCGACTCACCATGGTGAGTATCCACGTTTCGGCTCCGATGTCATTACGGATAGGACGCATTAGATAGACTAGTTATATCCCTGATCTTAAGGAATTCTGGATCGACGATGCAGATATATCATAGCGTATTCTTCTGGTCGCCTCTTTCTCGAAGTTGTGCCACCCCAGCTGTATTTTTGGTATATGTATTCTTGCACAACCTCGAGGGCAGCTCCATTTACGCATACAGGTCTCAGGGTGACCTGGTCTTTAAACATAGCTTTGGTTTTGACCAGTTCCATCCCGAGCCCCTTCCCGCCGTGAAGAATCGCCAAGGCTGTGCAGCATCACTTCCAGCTCCTCAAGAGATTCTGCCATGATGACAATGTCATTCGCCAATCGGAGGTGCGAGATGTAGTGACCGTTAATATATTTTATGCCCCGTCCTGTCAAGCGCCTTGAAAACGTTCTCCAACGCGTTCGTAAACAGTTTCGGAAAGATGACGCCTCCCACAGGAAATTTCAACTGCGTCGCGATGTAAGACACATCGCGACGCAGTTGAAATTTCCTGTAGCGTCATGAAAAAGCGACAAGCTTCTGTACACAATTGAGCAGCCACAGTTTCCACTGAATTCGAAGAATGGGCAGAATAAGATTGAGAATAAGAATAACACTTTAAAAGCGAAGGTTTCGCAAATGGTCTTTGATAAATAATTGGTGCACCCTAATCCTTTATTCCTAAATCTTTCAAAAAGGGTACGAATTCCGCTAACAGTTCCAAAATCATACAATAATTTCCGTTAAAAAAATGAGATTAGGCGTCACCTCAAAAATGTAAACGTTAATTTAGAACTGGCGTGTGGGACTTGGGGTGTCTTTTAGTGAACACAGCGTCTGTTGTATCTAACGAGGCGATGCAGGCTCGAATCCTGCCTGCAGTAAAATTTTTCCTTCACTAAAGTAAGCGAGATTTGATTTAAAAAAATATTTATGTGGTGAAACACACACATATTAACATTAGGTGTATCTATATTTTCTTTGAATTCTTTAAGACAAAAAAATATGTGCAATATCTATTGTTTTGGTCTAATGATGCTGTTACGGCCGTCACTATATTAAGGCATACCTTAACTCATCTTATAAGTAGCACTTTGCTTTTCTTAACCCAGAATTAGACACAAAAATAATTTCTTGGGTACCTACCTACCTACCTAATCATTTACTAAATCGTTGGTTGTTGAAATAAACTACTTAGGAACTGACGCATCGATTCCCTATTCACAATCATACTAAGTAATAACGGAAAAATATAGTGAAGTGGCAAAAATTGTGGGACAATAAAAAAAATATCGACGTCAACTAGAATATCGAAATACAGAGATCAGTAGGGGCGGCAATATTTGAATAGCCTAATGGCTGCAAATGTCTAAATCCGCCACTGGTTTAATTATATTACTCCGTATTTGCTTCTAATACGTTAAGATTCAATGCTACCGAGTTGCTAAAATTTTTTTATGTCTACTGTTTTAGGTGGCTTAATAGACGTCATCTTACAGGGGTCAGTCTTACGGGCGACGGTCTTTTCGACGTCAGTGTTATAGGCGTCGGCCTTAAAGGCCTATCGGTATCACAGGCGCAAAGAGTTATGAGCCTATTTTGTATGGCGATGTTATGGGTCAGTGTTATCATAGGTTGTTTTATAAGCGATAGCGCCGGAGTTAGGGGCGTGGTTGGTATTGGTGTCGATTTATAGACGTCGGCGACGGTGCTATGGGCGCAAGTTTTATTGACGTCGGTGCTATGGCCGCAAGGCTTATGGACGTTGATTTTATAACTTACTCACTGAGATCCACTGAATATGATTGCTATAGCTGTCAGTCATATTTTAGTACCCAAGTTTCGAAACACTATAAAGACTTGCAAATAGTCTGTGTTATCCTTTAAGAAATAGGGTTCTTATTACATTAAAAGCGAAAAACTGACACTGCAAAATGTTATAATTCGCCTTTATACAAGTACGAAACGAGTTTAAATTAAGAACTTATGTTGCTATGTCACGTAACAGGTTTCGAAAGTTGATGAATGAGACTTTCCAAATTTACATTACACTCCCTTAGTTAGGAAAAACATACACAGTACCTAACTATCAAATGTATAATAGAAGTATGGAGGTTTCATATGTATTAAAACCGGCCAAGTGCTAGTCGGACTCGCGCACAGAGGGTTCCGTACCATTACGATTTATGACGTATTAAAAAAAAACTACTTAATAGATCTCGTTCAAACCAATTTTCGTTGGAAGTTTACATGGTAATGTACATTATAATTTTTTTTTAGTTTTATCATTCTCTTATTTTAGAAGTTACAAGGGGGGGGACATTTTACCACTTTGGAAGTGTTTCTCGCGCAAACCATTCAGTTAAGAAAAAAATGATATTAGAAACCTCAATATCATTTTTGAAGACCTATCCATAGATACCCCACACGCATGGGTTAGACCACCACCAATAGTAACTACTAACCTTTCTTATTTTAAGTAATGCATGCATCTTTATAGTTAATATACAATTAAGCAAAAGAAAATCCGATCTCACGTAGGATTTGAACCATGCTTCCTTCCGGTCAATTACACTAGACACTTCCAACCAACCTACAGAAACTACTTACAGCCTGTGATCGAGTCGAATTTGCATATTCTACCTTACTACGTCCAACTACGTCCCATGACACAGTGACAGGACTTATCTTATATGTCATGAATTACCTTACAGTTGTTCAATACCGAACGATACCAAATTTAAATAGGTATTTATATAATTTTCCTGTTGCAGGTCCTATGAAGAAGTTCTTAAATACTATATGAAATCTGAACGCGCTAATTTGAAAGGGTATGAAAATTCTCCTTACCGTGGGAAAGACGGTGAAATGAACATAGAATTCGTCAGCTTTAGGTACGTATTTACCTACATCTCCACAATTTAAACTGAAAATACAGACATAACAATTGGACGGTTATGACGGACTCCTACGTCTAAAAAAGCTGCTATGTTTTACCGTGAACTTAAGGTCAAGGTAGATTCAGAGTGTCTAAAATTAAGTCAAACCAATCACATTTTTAAAACGAAAAAAAAACATTAGATTCATTTTTTTTTTTTTTTTAATCTTACTAGCAATGTGGGTCACACATTACTCGTATTCTTGTTAACCCCTCGTGCTAAGCTAAATGCTTGTGTTACGAGTGGGTTCACGTCGGTAGTGCGAACCGGCAACCACATGATCGCAAGTCCGACGCCCTCGCCATTAGGCTACCGCCGCTTTTAAAATATCCATCGCCGTCGTTAATAATCGTCGATATTTTGACGATCTATCTAACATTATAAAAAAAATAACAAACTTAAGTTAACGGCCGTGACTATGGAGATACTCGTAGGTAATCTTAGGTTGTTAAAACTTACTATTTGATTAATTTGGTCCTGTTTCAGAACGCCACTTATAGAAGCCTTCTTAGAAGCAGGAAGAATATTAGGCAGTCCCACAGTGGACTACAACGATCCAGAAAAACTTGGATTTGGATATGTGCAAACTAATACAAAAGCAGGCAGAAGAGTAAGTGCTGCCAAAGCTTTCTTACGCCCTAACAAGAAGCGTCCCAACTTACATGTACTTCCACTAACCACAGTGACAAAAGTACTCATAGATATAAGTACTAAAACTGCCTTTGGAGTAGAATACATACGAAATCGTTTGAAAAATAAAGTGAAAGCAAGAAGGGAGGTTATACTCTCAGCAGGACCTATAGCCTCACCACAGTTACTCATGTTATCAGGAGTGGGTCCACAAGAGCATTTGAGGCGCCATGAAATCTCCGTCATACAAAACTTGCCAGTAGGTCGAACGCTTTATGATCACATAACATATCCAGGGTTAATCTTCCTTCTTAACATCACAAATATAAGCTTCAACGAAAATAGAATCAGTAATGTCAAAAACGTGATAGAGTGGATACAGTTCGGCGATAATGCCGTCGCGACTCCTGGTGGCGTAGAGGGTATCGGATACATCAAAACTCCTTTATCTAGTAACCCAGCTGGAATACCAGACATTGAATTAATAAGCATCGGCTCATCACTTGTAGCAGATGGCGGAACAAGAGGGAGCAAGGCAGTTCGAAGAGGCATGATGATTTCCCCCGAAATATTTGATAAAGCTTTTGGAACGATTGACAATATGGACTCATGGAGTGTATTTCCAATGCTGCTTCATCCTAAATCAGTGGGATACCTCGAACTGAAAGATTCAAATCCATTGAGCCACCCACAGCTATATGGAAATTATTTTACGCATCCCAATGACGCAGCAACCATGATAGCTGCAATAAGACATGTGCAAAAACTGGCAGAAACGCCACCGTTTCAGAAGTACGGGGCAAGGATGCACAAAGCAAATTTCTCGACGTGCCCTGGAATGCCTTATGACTCTGACCAATACTGGGAGTGTGCGTTGCGGACACTTCCTATGACTTTACATCATCAAATAGCAACGTGTCGCATGGGTCCAGTAAGCGACCCATTTGCCGTTGTCGATCCAGAATTAAAAGTGCATGGTGTTAATAGGTTGCGCGTGGTTGATTCCAGTATTTTACCTCGAACTGTTTCAGCGCATACACATGCTCCAGCAGTTATGATAGGGGAAAAGGCTGCTGATATGATTAAAGCTACTTGGAATTAAGCGCTGTTACCATAAATTATATTTATATTCTTACACATGGTTTTTCAGTAATTTATTTTACTCTAATATTAAACATCACATACCATCACGCCTGTACTCCGAAAAGAAACGTCTGTACTCTGTAAAGTTAGGCAGAAGTGTACTAATGTACACGCAAACTTCGCCGGTATGTTTAAGTCTCATGTAGGCATGAGCTAACTAGATCTGGGAAAGGATTGGATATGTGTAATATCCTTCCAAATAAAGATGTATATCCGGTTAACATATCCATATCCGCTTAAATATATCCAGGATTGATGTAACTTTATGGTGCGAGAATACATCCAAGATAAGTAACTCCGACTTCGTATTATATCCACGGAGTAAGATCGGACATGTGATATATCTCAGACTCGGTTCTAATGTTTCCCAAGCGAGACTGATAAAACCACCTGTGTCTTGCGGTCTCTCTCTCTCTCTATCATTCGGTCGAAGGCGGAGTTACTCGAATATAGGATATGTTAATTTTTTGGAAAGGAGGATATGTTTATTTTTTTAAAAACGGAAGGAAGTATATATTAATTGTTTGGCATATATATCCGAAGATATAGATGTGTCCAGAGTTAAACATGCCCAGTCCCATGTAATAGCAGGCGAGCCTATTGCCATTGACCGGGCACAAATCCAGACTCCGAGAATTTCATAGAAACACCCAATAACACTTTATTCGACCTGGGGATCGAACCCAGGACCACTAGCGTTGCAGTCGCGCTCAGGACCACTAGGCTGATGAGGCAGCTATTCTAATATTATCTGATACAGTGCAGCAAAAATAGTTTCGCCACCAAACGCTGATAAAACTAAGCCATTAAGGCTTGAAGGTCATTTAAACAAACATTATTTACATGTCTTGACTGACTTATTACACTAGAGGTCTTGATTTCGATTCCTAGTACGAGCAATATTAACATGCTTTATTACGGCGAAAACTTGTGTTACTCGTCATATTTTAAAATCTACATCTAAACACCCACGAATCTGAAGTTCAACGAACCCTCGTTGAACTTCAGATTCGTGGGTGTAACGCAGGTGAGATAATTTTGAAAATCGTGGACATGTCCGCCACGTTAAGACCGAAATAAAAATTTAAGTGGGCATCCTCTAACGGTCAGAATCCGGTTTGGTTTGCGAGTACAAAGAACTCACGAACTTGAAATATAATAACACAATTCTAATGTTATTTAATTGAGAAGCCATACTTCAAAATCTATTTATTCAGAGCTACAGGCAATTTTCGATTATGAATTATCCCATCAAAAACATTATGTAAAAAACTAGCCAAGTATCGATGGAGCTGCTTGTTTATCTCTTAAAAGTGATGAAATCTAGACAAAGCAAGTTTAAAGTCCCTTACTGCGATGTCTTTATAATTTAAAGTTAATGTTGTGTGACTTGGCCGTTGACTTAAACCAGATAACCTCCAAACCACTCGCACTTTACATTCAAGCATTATTTAATTATGATATAAATTATACATATCATCACGCCTGTATTCCCCGAAGGGTTAGGCAGAGGTGTACTAATGTAAACCCACACTTCAACGGTATATTTAGGTCCCATGTAATAGGGGAGCGAGCCTATTGCCATTAACCGGGCACAAATCCAGACTGTTGCTACTGAGAATTTCATAAAAAAACCCAATACCACTTTGCTTGACCTGGAGATCCAACCCAGGATCTCTAGCGGTCGCGCTTAGGACCACTAGAGTAATGAGGCAGTCTTTCAAATCATACTACTACTGATATAAATTATACTTTGTTAATGTAGCCTGCGTTCCGCTGCACGAGCAGCACCGTCAGTCGTCACCATTATGCGAATGCTGAGCGAGGCAATATTCGATGATTTGCCGAACCTTTTTGGTAGTTACTACAGGCACTACGCTAACCAACACGCTGAATATCAGTGGAGCCCTGAGCAGAGATCAGGCTCTGCTGGTCTATCGGTGGCTCAATAGTTCTCATACGGCCCGCCTGATGGTAAGCAGTTACCATAACCTATGGACGCTTGCAACACCAGGGGTATCGCTTGCATGTTGCCGACCCTGTAAAGGAAAAGGAAGGGGACTGAGGGGAAAACAACAGTATGGAATATTGCATACTGCTACTTCATGTCAAAATACTTTGGGAGAATAGTACTTCCCCGGTCATGCCGACCCGCTCATGCTGTTGGCACGTAAACATGCCAGCGACATAACTACTACTACTCAACGAAAGGTAGCAGTAACGTGGATGATTCGGCCAAAATTAGCAATTTACACTAATAAGTATGTGCTAACATAACACATTTTTAGTACTTAGTTGTGAATAAGTTACGAGTATAGTCGATGTCGCGATATTAACAAACAATTTTCCAAAAACAAAAAAACACTTACTTTGTGTTAAAGTTATTTTATTGCTTTTCAGTGTCGGCAAACTGAAAAGCAATAAAATAACTTTAAAACAGTTTCGGAAGTCAGGATCTTGTTTTCGCCACCGACTTCAGAAACTGTTTTAGGCAACATTATTTTCATTTTTAAGGATGTTTTATTCTTTTGTTTCTAAGTTATTTTATTGTTTTTCAGTTTTTTCAGCGGTATTTTTTTTTGTTAGAATGCTTTTTTTTATATTTTGTTGTGGTTTTAATTTCACTGATTACTACATGCTTAATTTTTTATTACTTTTAATATGTACTACGCAATTCAGCATTAAAATCTGTCAGTGAACAATTTAATCACCCCTATTTCCTACCCTTAGAGTAGTTTTTTTTTTCCAAATTTATATGGGACAAATCGGACTACTCTGTAAAAAGTAAGACAAGTATGCGTGGTCATACATTAGAATCAGTGAGTGAGCAATCAGTCATTCCCTATTTTTCTATTCTTAAGGTTGTTTTTTTTTATTTAAGACACAAAATACGAGTATACATATAATGTATCGTTAACTTGAGAACCTCCTCCGTTTTTTCGTCAGTTAAAAAAACTAATTTGAATTTGGCCCCCAAGGCGAAACGATCCGACTTAACATTCGTTAACGCCAAATGTAATAAAATATAATAACTAGTAAAAAGTTAAGGCAACATCGTTAGGCATTGAACAATTAAGGCAGAATGTGGAAGAGGAATACGATATACGATATCGTAGGTGGTGGCAGTGGTCTCGCTAGCTTAGTGGTCAAAGCTTTTGGTGCACTATACCGGAGGAATGCAGGTTCGAATCCTGCTTGAGATCATATTTATCTTTCGCTAAAATAAAAAAACGCATCAAGCAAAACTGAAATACCCTAAAAACTAACTAAATGTTGTTTTTGGTGCAAAAGTCGGCACTTGTGATAACCTTAACTTGTATGAAGCAAGATTTAAATTTATGAAAAGCATATCACACTTATACCTGACATGTTATAATTCCTAACTACTTTAAGACAGCAGTATTCGCGTCTCGTATGAAATTATGGATAAGTAATAGAATTAAATTCTAAGTAAAAGAACCTCTTTTGCTTCATTCACATTCATACAATTATAAAAGAATACAATTAAATTATTTATTGACAAATTGTAAAAACTGGCTACAGGTCAATGAACTTACCAAAATAAAACGTCTCATTAACAGTTAGAATGAAACTTCGTCTCGATAGGTCTATATTTTGCTGAGGTGACGTACGAAATAGAAATATAAAAAAAGAAATAAGGTCGGTTCGGGCCCAATTTAAATTTCTGACTATGTCTTTAGTGCTGTAACTGTATTCCCTACGTATATTTATTCGCTGTGAGTTTAAAAGGGGTTCAGCAGGGTGAATGATTTAGACGAATGGACAAATGGATGAGAATATACATTTGCCAATAATAACAATACCTGCTAACTTTTATTTGCCCTATATGAGTAGCAACGCTTCGCTGATGATAGCCATATTAAGCACACATGAAATTGCGTCCATTAGAGATCTCGGCGCCCCCTGCACATGTTTTATGGATGACCGTGTGTTTTCAGTGTTCTTTTCTCCCCGAAAGGCAGAGGATCTATGGAGGATTTTCACTCGGAAAAAAATTGTTGTGCACTTGTAGTAGTTAGTGATAGGCATTTAATTCGGTTCATTTCGATGGAGTGTCGCGGCTGTGGTAACTGAGGTCATAACTTCCACTACAAAGTTGAATTAGCCCTTTAATTCGACTTAGAGTTTAAACTCATTGCTAAGGAACTTCGGTTCGTTACACTCGGCCACAGATCAACCTAAAAAAAAACAAATCCATAAGCTGATCTCGCATTGTATATTGGCTTCCCATACAATAAGAGTCCAGCGTAAAGTGGATATGTATAGTTAAGTTAATTATTTAATGTTAATGTTACCCGTGCGTAAATAATTAAGTAATGTTGATGTCATTAGTGCACGATATCAAACTGTGTTCGGAAGCCTTATGAGGCCAATTAGACTTGCTCTTGACCAGTTTTTTATGCAAGTTTTAAAAATACTTCATTGTTTCATTAAAATTCAAGAACTGTAACGATCACTATTTCTTATCTCTCTTTATTTTATATAAAGAAAAGAATATAAGTGCTTCGCCACAAAAGTATTTGGTACCAGGGCGCTACATAACTTCGTAGGTACCAATCCTTTAACGGTCAGGCAGGTACCTGCATAAAATATCGTCGCACGCACCACATCTTCACTCGGAGCTCTCACGTTCAGCACTACCATAGTGTTATAAGACTCCAAAGTGTATACTTTTGCGTTGTATTTCTTACTTTTGTTTTTTTTTTAAGTGAATTGGTTGACATAAGTTTATTTATTTGAAGTTTACCCATATTGTTTACGTTTTTAAATATTTTTATAAAAAACAGAAGATAAATAAAAAACATTTAAAAATATAAAAATAGTAGTCCACCGGTGTCGGGAGCAGAGTCCAAGCCACCGGTGGTCAGGGCCCCAGAGAGAGGGGCCTTATTTATTTATTATTAAGGCACGTCAACAACATAAACACGAACATTAACAATAATAATATTAACAGTGATCTGGTCTTAGTGGTTATATCAATTATAGACGAGCACAAAGATAATATAAAATGGTAGAATTTAAAATATTGTGTGTATTGACAATATTATCTCTTGGAAGTACAACAACTAGTGACGATGAAGTGCATGTAGAAACTGTAGATGATATAGAAGAAGCGAGCTTATCGAGCGACAATGTCTACGCCCAAGAAAACAGAAACGGGAGGTTATTATATTCGTATCGCCAAAACCCCCTGATAAACATAATTTTGGAAACTGCAGCACCAAACTATACGCCCAAGCGTCCTGACGATATATTTGATTTTTTGAGAGATCCATACCCTCTGCCTGGAGGTAAGTGTAGTTTTGTATAAATTCAATCTTATAAGTAAACCCCGAACATATTTAAAGAAACGGTTATTATTATAGCTACCTAGGTTATTATTGTCTTGTGCACGGTAAACCAGATATATAAAGAATTACTGATCAGTGACTCAACGGAAACTAGAATAGTTACCAAAAATAAACATGTAGGAACCAAGTTTTCTTTTTATTAGAACTAGGTACTACGTGCAAGTCTGATAATTATTAAGCTTTGAAATAAAACACAAAGAAGTCGAAATAGGAAAACGTTGAATAACATAAAGTTTTGCATTTTATTTAGTTGGAACTAGAAACTAATATAGAGGACAGGGTAAAATGAGGAATGAACATTAGGAGAGGCTGATGATGATGACGATGATAAAGAATCTCATATTCGTAATACTCGGCAGCAATAAAAAAAACATGTTTTATTAGTAGTATGCTTGTATGACTGCCTCATTAGTCTAGTGGTCCTAAGTGCGACTGCTATGCTAGAGGTCCTGGGTTCGATCCGTTCGATCCCCAGGTCGAGCAGTGTTATTGGGCTTTTCCATGAAATTCCTAGTAGCAGCTCGGAGTCTGGACCTGTGCCCGGTTAATGGCAGTTGGCTCGCTTCCTATTATATGGGACCTAAACTTACCGGCGAAATGTAGGTGTACATTAGTATAGGTACCTCTGCCTACCCCTTCGGGGAATACAAGCGTGATGGTATGTATTATAAGTAGCATAGTATTGGAAACGTAACAGTGGGGTGAATCTATGTATGTAGACTATGTATGACTAATTTTAATGACTTATTACTCTTAGCTTCTTATTTCGATATCCGACAACATCACTTCGAGATTTGTATTACATATGTACCAACTATACTTTGTCCATTATGTGAACCGTTTTTTGACAGATGCCTTTGACTGCCTGTAGGTGTTCCAGATTACGTAAAAGTTAACTTTGAAATGCGTAACAAAATAAATGTATTATCCACCTTATGTTATTCAATTATCTTAATTATGATTCCTTGCAGACATTATAATACCATAAATGTAACGAATGTTACAAAAAATGATTATTGTTAAGCGTATTAAATTTAGTTACATTCTACTGTGTCTAGTGATGCAATCGAATGTATTCGCTGCAATCATTTTGAACAATGACATTAAATCAGTATCGGAAAATGGCATCCACTCTAATATCAATAAAATATAATTTCAACAATAATTTTGAAAAGAAATGGATTGAAAATGAATATTATATAAAAATTAATACAATCAGATGAATATTATACATAATATTTATTTATTAATACTGCCTCGTTGGTCTAGTGGTCTCAATCGCGACTGCTACGCTAGAGGTCTTGGGTTCGATCCCCAGGTCGAGCAAAGTGTTATTGGGTTTTTCTATGAAATTCTCAGTAGCAGCTCGGAGTCTGGATTTGTGCCCGGTGAATGGCAATAGGCTCGCCCCCTATTACATGGGACCTAAAACATACCGGCGAACTGTGGGTGTACATTAAGTACACCTCTGCCTAACCCTTCGGGGAATACAGGCGTGATGGTATGTATTTATTTATTATTGGTCGTCGTTGCACCATTTTCGATTCGATAACCTAACAATCGATAATCACTACTAGACAGTAATCAAAGTGTCAATAATCGGGTCGATAATCGCATTGTTACGTTCCTGCAATCACTAGTTCCATCTGTCAAAAAACGGTTCTCATAATGGACAAAGTATAATAGGATTGCCGACGAAATATAAGTAAATACTTAATATTTAACTACCTTATAATTGTTTAAGTAAGTAGTTACCTAAACAAAATTTTGCTAAATATGTTATTAGATGTTAAAAAAAACATACCTAACATGACTAATTATCTTCATAATACATAAGGAAATATCAAGATAAACACATACAAAATACCACCACGCTTGTACTTCCCGATGGGTTAGCAGAGACCTACTTCAGTTACGCAAACTGTGGGTGTAAATTAAATACACCTCTGCCTAACGATAATCATGTCGCCATAATATATCGGATTAACTATTTCAGGTCTAAATGCGCCTTACCAAGAATATGATTACATCATAGTAGGTGCTGGGTCGGCAGGCTCTGTGCTCGCTTCGAGACTTACAGAAGACAATAATGTAACGGTTTTACTGCTTGAAGCTGGTAAGCCAGAGATGCTCCTAACCGACATACCCGCTATAGCAGCCTACTTCCAATCAACCGACTACGCGTGGCAGTATTATATGGAATATCAACCAGGGGTATGCACTGGTGAGTTAAATTGTCAATTAAAACAAAATCGTTACCATTAGATTATAAGCATCGTACTCGTACAGAACACAAATCACATACGACGACGATTAAGTTCACTGACAAACACAAACATAGAACAAATAAAATGTTAATAACTTTGAGGTCGAACATTGCCTTAAACATTAGCAATCTTATATTCCAGGCATGCTTAACGGACGCTGTTTTTGGCCACGCGGCAAGGCCGTCGGTGGGTCCAGTGTTATCAACTACATGATATACACTAGAGGCAGACCTCAAGACTGGAATCGTATTGCCGCAGACGGTAACTACGGATGGTAATAAACATTTATTTAATCGTAATGTAGCCACGTATGCAAACCAACAAAAAATTAGGATACAACAAAAGGCAGAAGTCTTTTTTGTAAGAACTGGATGCCACTATGCCACATGTCATGCATATATTTTTACCAACATCGTAATTACACGGCGGGTAAAGCTCGTGCATCGTGTGTCTATAATATATTTCTAACAGATCCGTCACACTATTAATATTAATCAGTATGATAAAAAGCTGGGAAACTTTGATCCTCGGCTAGGAGGAAGCCAAAAGAATACGTATTGATATTGCAATGGGTTGTAAGAAGAAATCTCTTCAACAAAGTATAAATGTTAGTGTTTTTTCCAACTTTTGTTCTTTCCAAGTTGTGTTCCAACTTTTAATATTCATCTTCTACGGCAATCATAAAGTCTTATGACATCCTTTCAGGTCATATGATGAAGTTCTACAATACTTTATGAAATCTGAGAATGCAGCATTGGGAGGCTTAGAAAAAAGTCCCTTTAGAAGTCGAGACGGCGATGCGTCTGTCGAGTTCGTGCCAAAAAAGTAACTATGATACAATAATTTACTACCGTAATAAGACGTCAATAATATGGTTCCATAATATAGAATAAAAAGATAAAATTTATATACAACTTTTTTAAAATTCCAGGACAAAATTAGTAAATGCTTTTCTGGAAGCAGGTCGACTCCTCGGACATCCTACTATAGATTACAACTCGCCACATGAGTTAGGTTTCGGTTATGTGCAGGCAACAACAATTCATGGACACAGGTGTAGCGCAGCCAAAGCCTTTTTACACAAACACAAAAAGAGACGCAATTTACACATATTACCTGAGAGCACGGTGACTAAAGTCTTGATTGATCCACACACACACACAGCTTATGGTGTACAATATGTGAGAAACGGGCTTAATCTCACAGTCAAAGCACGTAAGGAAGTTATTCTTTCGGCAGGTCCTATTGCTTCACCACAATTACTAATGCTATCTGGTATGGGCCCTAAACATAATTTGGAATCCGTTGGCATTCCTGTTATAAAAGATTTACCAGTTGGACAAACGCTATACGACCACATATGCTTCCCAACATTTATATTTGAATTGAATACGACAGGAGTAAGCTTAAGTGAAGTTAAAGGCCTTACTATTCAAGAAGCAATCGCATGGCTTCAAAATGGCAACACTGATATATCTACACCTGGGGGAGTGGAAGGTATTGGATATATCAAAACGCCATTATCTGATGATCCTGAACCTGTTCCTGATATAGAACTAATAAGTATTGGCGGATCAATAACTGCAGATGGAGGACCCGGTGGAAGTAAGGCTGTGAGGCGAGGAATGAGAATCAAAGACGAAGTGTTTGATGGAGCCTTTGGGGAGCTAGAAAGATTTAAAAAAGACACATGGAGTGCGTTCCCTATGTTATTACACCCAAAATCGGTAGGTCGAATAGAATTGAAGGATAGTAACCCGTTCAGTCACCCTGTAATGTACGGTAACTACTTGACAGATCCTAAGGATGTCGCGACCTTTATAGCTTCATTCCGGCATATACAAGCACTAGCAGCCACACCACCATTCCAAAGATTCGGAGCCAAGTTACACAAAGCGGACTATCCATTGTGTCGTACGATGGTTTTCGATTCTGATGAGTACTGGGAATGTGCGTTGCGTACACTGACAGCGACACTGCATCATCAAATCGCTACGTGTCGTATGGGCCCACACGACGACCCGCGCGCAGTTGTGGACCCAGAGCTACGTGTACATGGCGTGCACAGGTTACGTGTCGTGGATTCTAGCGTGATACCACGTACGATATCCGCGCATACGCATGCTCCAGCTATGATGATAGGGGAAAAGGCAGCCGATTTAATTAAATTTACATGGAACTTCCCTCGCAAGGTTTAATATAATACATTTTACTATAGCGATACCATGTTATAGTCAGGTTTGGATGTTATAGTCATGGTCTATACCATGACTACAGAAAATAAGGACAGATAAATATTTTGCGAATAAATGATTAAATAACTGTAAAATATGTTTGTGGTTCTATATCCTACCCACCCCTGCAAAAACCCGTAATGGTCGAGAAGGAACTTTCCTTAGAATTTAAGAAAATAGAAGAAGCATAATAAAAAAACTAGCTAAGCAATCTTTAAGAAAATTAAAATAATGTTGAATCCATCGAAATTTATAAGAACGCCATCTATACTAATTGCAAGAAAACAAAATGTAATAATATCTTAAAACATTTCAACATCAAATACTACTACGTTACAGCACAACATACATATCATTTAATCTGTGCTTCTAATTTGAATCAAGATTCGAATAGATAATTTGTTTACTGTGATAATATTATGTGTACACTAACTATACTGATTAAAATTGGTTTTTCTATAGCAGCATTACCGTAGCGAGGTAATGTGTAATTGCTAACTGTTATTTATAAGGAGTAGAGTACTATTGTTACTATAGTAGTTCTAAGTATCTGTAACGATAACTACTTTTAAGCTAAAGTTTCAGAGATGAAAGATAACAGCCGTCGGAATTTTAAATACCTGCGGGGATTGTTGAATAGGTATATTTTTTCCCAGACTATACAGTGAAAATTAACAAGTTACAAAACTCGATTTTATAATATTCATTACATCTAATAAGTTCTGTGGGCTAACAGTAATATATGTATAATCATAGAAAATATTAAACGATGTCAATAAACTTGAACGTTTGTTTGTTTGTGATTGATTATCTCTGAAACTACTGAACCGATTTTTTTTATTTTTTGCACTATTAGAAAGCTACATTATTCCCAATTAACACAGGCTTTTCCTTATCCAGTAACCGGTATCCTATGGGGGCAAAGCCACGGGCAGACCTCTAGTTATCGGTAACTTTACATAAAATTGTTAACCGTAGCAGTAGGCGGCCTCTCAGTTTATTAATAGGTACTTGTCCTAAGTAAGGCTACATACATTTAATAAGTTGTTTTATGACCAGTATTTACGCTTAAGTCGTTACAATACTATACAATTATACAGAAATTTCTTACTGCCAGAAGGGCATTACAACAGGTTCTGTTATACTCTTCCAGATTCGTTATAGTCTTGCAACCTGAAAAGTTCTCGAAATATGTACCACCTTCGGGGTGAACGAAGTATAAGTAAAAGAGTTGTCTTTTTTTGCTAAAGCTAAGTTAAGAATCAATTCAAGTTCAATTTCTTATCATCCTGTTTACAAAAAATAAAAATAATAGCCCCCACTTAACCGGTTAATGCGAACATCTGAACCGCAAGCAAAGCTCAGAAATATTTTGATCACGGCCAAGAACAGTGTACATACCACGTGCATAATGAGAGCTCAGAAAATTATTGTATTATTTTTATATTTACTAGAAATAAGTACAAGTTCTTACATTAACGACGATGAATTTGTGTCAATTGATGAAGAAGAATATGCTCAACCGAGCGCATGTAGGGACTTTTGTAGTGAAACTAGCTCTAGGGGAAAAAGGTTGTCTGATTCTCCAGTGAAAAGTAGAATAATAGACGCAATGCTGAGCTCTAACATGTTACCTTTAAAACCCGACGAACCTGACTTGTTTTCAGTTTTAAGGGATAAATACGAACTACCTAAGGGTGAGTACAAATTTCCTATAATTGTTTAATATTTATTATTAAATCAGCACCAAGTATAAGAATTTTGTCTTAAAGTATTTATTTAGTTTACCTATATAACTTTTATATTCTTTATTCATATTTTGGCTATTTACAATAATACTACGTCTTTAAAACTATAATGTAGTGCTACTTAATATTTTTTTTTTACATAATATAATTATGTCAAAAGTAATAAACAATATAACTGCTTAAGTTATTAAGTCTAAGTTTACCTAAGCAGGTATAAAATGCATCTAACCAACATTTTTATGCGTTTTTTGACCGGGTGAAAAGGAAAATATATGCTTAATAACAAAATCTGCCGTCTTGTAAACGTCAAAATGTCGGGTTATAAAAGGGATGCAGACATGAAAGGTATTGCAAGCAGCTAAGTTGAGAATGCTACGATAAGAAAGAACAAGAGAAGGAGAAATAAGTATAGGTATATGGGGCAGTTTGAAAGCTATAACTGCTTGTTGTGGAAGAGACATGTGATTCATAGAATGACGAGCAGGTTACCGGGAAGGTTTTGAGCCTTTTATAGCTATTTAGCCAAATTTTGTAGCCAAAAAAGGATGGATAGACTGTGTGTTAGATGATATAGTTACAATGAAAGTGAATAACAAGATGACGGCGGATGAATGGAAGAAATATATGGATGTATCAGGTGTATGGCTAAGTGCAGGAGGAAGATATTGATGATGATTTTTTTGTAAATTTATCACATTTATGACGTCACCGTTATGGGAAGACAAATTTTGAGCTACCGGGTGGGACTCGCGGTGGCTAAGCGGTCATAGCGTCTGGTGTACCTTACCAGAAGATTGCATGTTCGAATCCTGCCCGAAGTTGTATTTTCCTTCACTAAAATTAATTTATTACATATACCTATTCTCTTTTCATAATAACTGTTATCTCTAGATAAATTTGGCTTTAAGAGCCTTCGTTATAATAAATTATGTCACGTAACAGTAAAAGATAGGTATAATGAAAGAAAACGAGTGTGATGTCAATGAACTTGAACTTACCGTTGAGGCTAATCAACCTTGAGGAAGACGTGCTATGTAGTAAGTTGGAAAACCAGCTTTTGTTGTTTTCACACAGTTCGTATTACATACATACAAACATAACTGTACGCCCGTCTCCCATTGGGTTAGCAGAGACTACTTATTCATATATAGATATTTTTTTGAGTCGAGGTGTACTTTGTCTGTAAACTGTTAGGTCTTATAGAAATAAAAGAGAGAGAAGAAAAAAAAACATTTTTTTCTTTCTCCTTCGACACGGTAGTGCTAAAAAAGTGTAAATAATAAAATATTATCGTATAGTTTTATTTCATAATACACTATTCTAAAAGACAGTGTTACTATGGCTGATCGTTCAGCCTGAGACGCTAAATATTATTATTGGTTTGGTTTTTCGCAAATCGTTTATCCATAATAACGCAACACGGTAATAATAACACATTCTAGGTAAGGCTGTAAGGAATAAAACATTAATTAAAGCTTATTTTACAATTGAGTTGTATAAAAATCACTGTTGTTTAATAAAACGTTTTCGTATCGGTCAAAATTGTCAATTTACACTACTTTTTACTACGGTAGTGAACGATTTTTAGGCAAAAGATTTAGTAGGTACTCAGTTGTAAATAAGTTACAATTAATGTTGTAATACTTACGGCCATGATCCTGGAATGTTATATAGACGAAGAATTTGCAAAAAAACATTGAGTTTGGCCCCCAAGCAGAAACGATCCGCGAATATCAAAAAATTAAATTATTACGGAAACGCTTTCCTTCCGTCATGGCCGTTTTTGGCTTTTACATTATAAACAATTCTATTTCTGTCTTCCGTAATGACAATATTACGATAGTTTAATTAACTATTATACGAATAACTTTTATAGGTATCTTACTTATGTAGAACATATTTTTGGAATATCCTACTATTTATTCGTAGGGAATATCTGTATAAATGAATTAATTTCACATTATAAATATAAACAATTATATTTCTGTCTTCCGTAATTACAATATTACGATAGTTTAATTAACTATTATACGAATAACTTTTATAGGTATCTTACTTATGTAGAACATATTTTTGGAATATCCTACTATTTATTCGTAGGGAATATCTGTATAAATGAATTATTTTCAGTATTTTACATGAAGCAACAACCATCAGACATTCGGAAACCAATTTCTGGAGAAAAAATATTATCCTCGGGATATGATAAATTGGACTTTTCAGACATTTAACTTTAGTGGCAGGTATAGAGATATGATAGTCAAAGCTAGGTCTAAGATATTGTCATATGGAACACCATATGACAATATCTTAGACCGAGCTTTCCGATGCTCAGACTGGTGTACATAAGTGTAATCTGATCACCTATCCAAAGGATCTACAGATCAGAATAGTATTTCCTTGCTTTACTCCACCAAAAAAAAGTTCCACATTATGGAACGCAATAAAGAATTGAATGGAATTGAATTGAATTGAAAAAATTACACATAAAATAAAACTGATTATAATTATTGACATGGAAGCACAGATTAGTTCTGAACTACTGATGTAGTAGTAAGTACGAGATAATAGTTATTTTGTTGTGCCCAACATATTGGATGAATCCCACTGACAGTCCTATTTTTGTAAGAGCCAACCATTATCTTATCTGTAATAATGTAACAATGACGAAATGTTCTAGGTTTCAAAGGACCCTTATCGGAGTACGACTTCATAATCGTAGGAGCGGGGTCAGCAGGCAGCGTGCTTGCTTCGCGTCTTAGCGAGGGCCGAAAGGCTTCGGTCCTGCTCCTCGAAGCTGGACGAGGGGAGTCCCTGTTGACAGACGTACCAATTCTGGCCCCTGTGCTCCAACAAACTGACTACGTATGGCCATACGTCATGGATTATCAACCAGGAGTTTGTACAGGTAAATTATCTTCTGATTTCAGCTTATGGCCTTAGTTTAAATTTCTAAAAGAGCTCTCTAAACGCAGCCAACAGAAATGAATTATATGTGATTAATTCTTTGATATATATAAGCAAGAACACCCCCACAAAGACATTTGGGTTATTTCGTATAGTTAACGCTAGATGGAGTTCGCAGCCACTAAGATGCACTTGCAGGTGAGTAATAAAACAAATCCACTTGACTTTATGTATCGATTTAAAGAAAGAAAACGGAGTTTCCCATAAAAAAATTCAATAGTAATATATAGATAGTAGCGTAAAATAGAGGATTCAGCCAAAAAATTCAATTAACAGGCAGCAACTTTTAAGCAAAAGTTAATGTCGCGTTTTTTATTGCCATGGACATAGAATGTTATATTGACGTAAAATTTTGTAAAACCCAAAAAAAAAATGAATTTGGCGCTCAAGGCGAAACGATCCGATAAATGATACAAGACAAGAACATCAAAAACAAATCGATACCGGTAGCGCCATCTATTGAGATTTATTTAAACCTTATTTTGTGCGATGTGACCCCATGGCAAAACAAAAATGGAATAATGTAATTCTGGTGGTAGACGCTTTCCACAAAATATCTACATATGGTTAGCCTAAACTATATGCTGAACTAGATTACATACGAAATAATTATGATCTAAGTACCTACTTTGAAACTTCATAAAACTGACTACCGCTCCTCAAAGTTGTGTTCTTTTACTTTTTGCAACCTACCATAAAAGTATCCCAGTAGGTATCTATTGTGCACCAGTATGCAAGTACAAATAAATTTAGTTTCTTTCTTTCTGCTTTCGTTTTAAAGCATCGGCAACGGTCGTATTTTTCAGGAATGGTAGATGGGAAGTGCTTCTGGCCGCGGGGCAAGGCGGTGGGTGGTTCAAGTGTGGTGAACTACATGATCTACACGAGAGGGTTCCAAGAGGATTGGGACAGGATAGCTGCCGCCGGAAACTACGGATGGTGAGCCCATGCAATCATTAAATATAAATAATATCAATATATTACACGGAACTTACATGGATCAAGTGAATAGTCTAATTGATGTCTGAAAGGTACCTGAAAATAGAAAATACAAGTTATTACTTTCTGCTAAATGAAAATATAGAGAAAAAAATAATTGTCTAGTAAAGATCATGTTTACTAATACTATTTTATACAATTAGAACCCAAAGTAAAATCAGACATGCATTGGAAAACGGTCGTCAAACTTGAGCAATATACAAATTTTAAATGTACGCGCGGTTACCATAATGCTGACCCCTTATTGTACGGATGGCCTATATAAGGCAAGATGAATTTACATTGTTAATATACCTACAAGTTGTTTGCTACATCGTTTACCAAATGAAATTGGCCAATAGAAGATCTCCATCTCTTCAGACCCAACAACTCATTCCTTGTCACACCGGTTTTTTTATAACAACTTTTTAAACTTTATTTTGAAAAAATCCAGACCTACATCATCTACAAGGCATACAGCTTC
This sequence comes from Subacronicta megacephala, assembly GCA_958496365.1. Taxonomy (NCBI): domain Eukaryota; kingdom Metazoa; phylum Arthropoda; class Insecta; order Lepidoptera; family Noctuidae; genus Subacronicta; species Subacronicta megacephala. The sequence goes on from OY292534.1 coordinate 8,551,243, forward strand.
AATTTATAAAAAGTTATTAGTATCAGTACAAATTTCCTTTTAATTGTTTGAGGCGGACAATCCACCTGTAGGTAGGCTTCACCTGTAGCCTCGTGTACTAGACAGTGGTCGCCCCTCACACTCGTCCGTATACGCAATATGCTTAAAAAATCCGTTGCGCAGTTTTAAAGATCTAAGCATACACAGGGACTGACAGACAGCGGGAAGCGACTTTGTTTTATACTATGTAGAGATAGTGATATCAAATTGGTCGTTATAAACTTGATAACTGCTAGCAATACACTTTTAAATATGAATATGGTTTTAGAAGATAATCTTCTTTTAACATATTAATATGGTTTACAGGTTTCCAAAACTTTAACCTTAGGGTCAGATTATAATGTCTAGCTGCCTGTAGATTAATTCATACATTATTGCAGGTCCTACAACGAAGTGATGCAGTATTATATAAAATCTGAACACGCCAATCTAAAAGGACTCAAGAACTCGCCATGGCATGGACGTGACGGTGAATTATCTGTGGAGGACGTGCCATTCAGGTCATTATAATCACTCAGTCCCTTAGGCATCATGGGCATCATGTAGATTATATACTTTTTTAAATTCAATACAAATAATTTTAGTACCTAGTAGTAGTATCTCGCTGGCATACTACCCTCAGAATATCGACGTCAAATAGCAGTGTGCATACTGTTGCGTTTCGTAGGTAAGTGTAGAGCACCGGAAGCCCTCAGTCCTTCCAGTTTCTTCTCCTTTTCTCTTTCCCCTCCCTTTTCCGTATATAGGCTTACCATCAGTTAGCTCGCCTGCTCGTTTGCCGAGTTATGCCATAAAGCGTCATAGATGACGTAATGTGTGTAGAATTTCACAATGTATTTATGTTCCTACATCTATAATGTATGGAGCTAATGTGTTACATTATACTTGTTCCTTGTTACAGATCCAAACTCTCAAAGGCGTTTTTGGATGCAGCCAAATTGTTTGGTCATCGTAGAGTAGACTACAATAGCCCTGATGCATTTGGATTCAGTTATATACAAGCAACGATGGATCGAGGACATCGTGCCAGTAGCGCCAAAGCATTCCTCCATAATAATAAAAAAAGGAAAAATCTTCATATCCTCATCACGAGCAGAGCTACTAAAGTTATTATTGATCCTAATACTAAGACGGCAATTGGGGTTGAATTCCATAAAAATGGACGAGTGTACCAAATAAAAGCAAACAAAGAAGTTATTCTCTCAGCTGGCCCCATTGAATCACCTCATTTATTATTGCTTTCTGGTATAGGACCTAAGAAACAACTAAAATCATTCGGCATACATGTTATTCAGGATCTGAAAGTCGGTGAATCCTTATATGATCACATTTCATTTCCTGCTTTAGCTTTTACTTTAAACCAGACGAGGTTAACATTAGTCGAAAGGAAATTGGCTAATGTACAAACTGTAGTTCAATTCGATCATTATGGTGACGGACCAATGTCGTCTTTGGCTGGAGTGGAAACTATTGGATATATCAAAACTAATATATCCGATGAAATAGGTGACTACCCTGATATAGAACTTTTAGGATCTTGCGCTTCTTTAGCTTCAGACGAGGGGACTATTGTAGCTAAAGGAATTCGTCTCGCTGACTGGCTTTACAAGGATGTTTATAAACCAATCGAAGACGTCGAAAGCTTCACAGTGCTTTTCATGCTTCTACATCCAAAATCAAAGGGCTATTTAAAGCTACAATCTATCGATCCTTATCAACAACCGAGCTTACAAGGCAATTATTTAAGTAACAAAAAAGACGTAGACACAATGATAGCCGCGATAAGATATATCATCAAGCTTGTGGACACACCGCCATTCAAGAAATATGGAGCAACTTTACACACAAAGAAGTTCCCAAACTGCAAACAATATGAATTTGGCAGCGATAATTATTGGGAGTGCGCTTTAAGAGCGGTTACGGCGACACTTCATCATCAAATAGCAACGTGCAAGATGGGTCCACCGACAGATCCTGAGGCGGTTGTAGACCCCGAACTGAGAGTGTACGGAGTAAATAATCTGAGAGTGGTTGATAGCAGTATTATACCAAGAACGATAGTAGCTCATACTAATGGGCCAGCCATTATGATTGGAGAAAAAGCTGCTGATATGATTAAAAGGACTTGGAACTTATTTTAAAAACTAAATAAAATAATCAATGATACAAAGATCTGCGCAAGGTTTCAACTACAGTTTAATGATGTCTTCTGTCAGTTTTGCCTGACAATAGTTACAAAACTCATAATACTTACCTACAGTAGTATAGCAAGCGTACATGTGAATCAGTATTTACCACAAACACAATAATTATGTTATACCTACACACAAGATGCGTAATATTCCTAGTAAAAATCTGTCACGCGACGTAACATTTATCAATGAATGCGCATATTTATCTGCACATTAGATCAGTCAACCTATGAGTGTAGTTGTAAGGAGAACCTTCTTGTATGGAGGACAAATTGATAGTGCCAGCGGTAAGCAGCATATTATACCTCAAAACCCCACCAAAATAGCGCTAGCGTAGTAAGTAGAAATGATATGAATGTAGCATTTAAAGTCTTTAATATTACTAAAAGTATAAAAATATGTATAAAAATATGAAATTTTAATTTAAAATTATAAAACGCGCCACCATGGCGCTACCAATTTTAACGCTTTCGTACGGACACTTTTTCATACACAGATATCGTTCTCCTTATCTCTACTCTCCATTCAGACGGCATAATAAAATTATGTCAGTGTTTACGAATTAACCACGATGAAAATCTTCACGTTTGAAGTTGTAGCTAACAATGTCTGAGTAATAATAATAAACGATTACATACAATTTATTTGATATATATAGATATAGGTACATGATATGGTTTTTCATTCCCCAGTCGGCAGGAATACTTATACATACATATATGTAGAAAATAATCATAAGAAATTATGCTTATCAGAAATATTTAAACATATCTTGCATATAAAATTCTCGTGTCACACAATGTTAGTTACCATACTCTTCCGAAACGGCTTGACCAATTTTTATATATATTTTATAGATAATTTTATATGCATATTCAGTACGTCTGAGAATCGGCTATTATCTGTTTTTCATATCCGTAAGTGATAAGTGTTGTCCACCCCTAACACTTTTTTTTCTTTGGCCATTTTTTTTTATAATGTGGCATTAAAAAATAAATACACAAGAAACGTATACGAAGCCGCGGGCGGAGAGCTAGAATTTAAAATAGATTTATCATCCTCTTCACATGAGTGTGTGACGCTTAATTTTACGTATGTAAGCACAGTTTGACTAGAGGATTTATTTGAGAAAGACAAGTAAAAGTGTCTTTCATTAACAACCTAATTAATACATTGTCCCACTGCTGGGCACGGGTCTCCTCTCAGAACGAGAAGTTTTTTTTTTATTTATATCTATGGATTAGATTGCAATCTAATCCATAGATATTTTAAACCAGGACAGACCACAAATTATAAAGAATTTTATAAATAGCAACAATTGTGACCGTGACGCAATATCCACATTTGCTCAAACAAATTAGTTTTATGTTAGTAAGTGGAGTAAAAATAGGTGCAGGCTACCCAATCTATATTTATATTCAACAAGCGAAATATACTCTCATCACGGAATATCGATCGCTTTAATTTTGGATATCCAATGTCAAACTCTCAACAATAATTAACGACCGGAATTAACAACCAGTCTCTCGATTGGTTCCCCTCAGGTTTTCTCTGCCACATTTAAAATTGCTTCTATAATAATAACAATTCATCTAGGGGCAGAGGTTTATCGGGCTTATTCAAAAAAATCCAGGTAGAAGTATCTTACAAAATTAATTATCAAACAGTACCAAAATATTATATTATGTATGTACCAGCTTAGTTACTTATAGCTACATTCCTGACTCCATTTTCCTTCCTCAATATATTCTCACTTTAGTTTCCTTATTTTTTAATAAGAACCTTAAACAGAGGAAAACATCGTTGGAAAACCTGTGTGCGTGAAAGATTTCGATGGTCGGTAAAGACTGCTAACCTAACCCGGATTAGGTCATTAGATGGAATAGCCTTTTGTTTCTCATTATGAGACCTCTACCTGTGACTCTACCTTACAATCATACCAACGTCAGATATCGGTACCTTACATAGGTACCTAACATTTTAAGGTTTAAAATCATTCGGATAATTTTGACAGTTTTGTATAACCTGATGTGCTAGCGACTGTACCTACCTACCGAATTAATAGGTAGATAAGTAGCTGCCTAAAGAATTTGAGCTACCTCAAGAAATAAGAAGAAGAATACCTAGATATACTACTATATACCTATACCTACTGTACCTAAATAGTATTACTACTGGGAACCTAGGTGTAGCACAGGGTATTACCATAGTGTAATGAAGTCATGACACTATGGTATTACTCTTCATAGATGACCTCCAATTTGGAGCGTAGGTACCTACATATGGTTCTGTACCTATATACTTATAACTTATACATACCTACTTACCTACCTATATGAAACTCGCTGAAAATATGCGCGAGCGCCGCCATATAGTAACGAATGTAGGTACCTACTCGGTACACCTACCTACTTATAATAGGTCATTATGTACCTATTATAATTTTGGGCGTTGACACTACACAGATGTTTTCATTAAAACTATTGGACTTTTACTTTTAAACTGCATCATTACAGGATATCGTTGATGCTTTAATATGTAAATCCAAATTACTTACCTTATCTCAAAGGTACCGAATGGGAAGTGGGAGATATATATACAATTGTAGGGAGCTACATAATAATCTATGAGGTTACCTTGTTATCACTAAGCCGACGTGCATTAATTATTAATATAGACAAAACAGGAATAAACTAAATCATCTTTTCTATAGTATTATGTTCATGTGAATAATAATAAAATTATAATAACAATAAGATTCTAATAAATTAGCCGTAAAATATACAAAACATTTCATAAGTTCTTTTATGTAGTCAGGATAAATAAAATTGTTTTTACCTGAAACTACTAGCGCCTCATTCGGACCGACCGTGTGTATGTTGCCCATTTTGTACTCGTACTTTAGTGAAATTACACAAAACAACACAAATTTACACTGAAAAAAAAAACAATTTTCGCAAATCAATAAATACAACAAACAACAATGAATGAAATGAACGAACCACAGATTACTACTAAAAAAATACAAGACTCGAATGAATGGAATGGTAGAATTTATTGAATGACTGAATCAGTCATTCAATAATAGTGTGCCATCATCATCATATCAGCCTATTACCGTCCACTGCTGAACACAGGCCTCCTCCGAAGAACGCCAACAATCCCGCCTGGGCAGCTCAGATCCATCCGTTGCCAGCCTCCTTCTTTAAATCATCGGTCCATCGTGTTACTGTCGCAGGACATCCCACACTACGTTTTCCCAAACACCAAATTTCATCAAAATACGTTTAAGGCTAAAGCATCAGCCTTTGGCGCGAAATTCTATTTTTTCTAGGTTTTTCGCAAAAATTATTCTGCTATCGGTATATTTATGTGGCAGTAGAAGTAAGTTATTCATGCATGATTGAATAATAGATTTTTTGCTTAAAAATCGCTATTGTAGGTAATTTAGGATTAAGATAGAGAATCAAGGTACACCTATACTCTATTTGGTTAGGTACTTAACTAAAGGTAAACAATAAAAATGGCGGCTTTCAGAGCTGTTCAACCTTTTATTACAATGGTATCATATGATTAGGGAGTGAAATTAATAACAACACAACTAACAATCAATAAAAACAAAGAACAAACAAAATAATAACTAATTAACACAATTTGCGGCAAAAGAAACACAAAAACGACCGAAAGTAAAGTAAATACAGACTGTTACGTATGGCGTCTGGTTACCCGACTAAGTATAATATCGGTTTATTATTTTGCTCCGCTTCCTCGCAATACTACTTCTCAATTTTTCCGAGTTATCAAAAGTCTACTACGTGGAAAAATGTTTTGAATATCTGTATTTTTAGATTCTTTCTAGTAGGCACTTTGCAATACTTTGTGTCATAATTATAAATTTTGATTTAATTAATTGTTCGCAAGCTTAAGAATAATGATTACCATTTAATATTAAACAAAGAAGTAAGATATGCTAGTATAAAAGAAAAATGTGATTTCGAATTATTAAATTATTTATTTTGGTGACGTTTTATTTCGAAATGAAAAATGGCCTACGATAGCTATTTAGGTGTTAAATAGAAGATTCGATCAAACAAAAATTAAAATTTTGACTAAATGTATGAACTGTGATAAAGTCGAATAATTTGTGAAAATCCAACAAAAGTACAGTTTGTTCGAAATAAGTAAGCCGATCGGAAGTTAGCCGTTCCGAAATACCGCGGTGATAAAATCGTTTAAGTGCTTTAATACATAAATATCGAAATTAGTGAACAAAATCATTAGAAATGTGAAACTTATACGATTCTAATTTCCTTTACACCGACTCTTTCTATTAAAATTTACCACTTCTAAACCACTTGCAGACAACTTCCGATCGGCTTACTTATTTCGAACAAACTGTAGTTCGTAGGATGTTTCTTATTTCGGAAAATCTCTAACTTCACCATATATTATTATACTCTTTGAACTTCACTAACGGGTTATGTTCATTCAATCAATGAAACAAAATAAAATTGGCTATGGTAAACTGACTATGGTTTTAACGTTGTAATGGCGGATGCATTTGTGATTGTTTGTTGAAGGAATTTGTACAGTTTATGATAAATAACCAAGAGCAAACGTAGCATTTAATTAATTACTCAGTTGTAAGTCCTTTAGTAGGGTCGGATGTTTTATTACAAAGCGCTTCCGTGTACAAATGAGATGTTATCTTAGTCATGTAATTCTTGTATTACCTTCAATTTTTTATTTTACAGATAGCGTGGTTATTTTAATAAAAAATGTCTGACACAAGTGATTTAGACCGCCAAATTGAGCAGTTAAAAAGGTGTGAGATCATAATGGAAGCTGAAGTTAAAGCTCTTTGTGCCAAGGCCCGCGAAATTCTTGTCGAAGAGAGCAATGTTCAGCGAGTAGATTCACCTGTGACGGTACGATTCTAACCTTCTTTTTCTTCCAAACTAAACTTCAACAATAGAAAATCTGTTTTATTAACAATATTTATTCAGACCATCATATCCGTAATTTTTTTTTAAATTATAGTGCTAGGTTATAATTTAAAAAAAAAATACGGATATGAAGGTCTGAATAAATATTGTAAGAGAATTTGTCTAGAATTTTCAGTATTTCCAGTACCATGGGTGCGTTGACAAACAGTAATGCTCAAATACCTATTACTATTACCCAAACCTGGAACAACTATCTGTAAACCATACAAATACCTAGTTGTTCCTGAATCCGACCCAGCCACTGTATTAAATATTTTGTATCTAGATGAAATTAGATTGAGCTTATTCTCAGAAAAGTCTATCAAAGCCTACTATGTTATTAAACTAGATTATGCTAGAGTTGTCCAAGGTAGACTTGTGCACCTAACATTATAAAGTCTAATTCATTCTTTTATTGTAAAGATATGTATTTCTTCATTGTTTCAGGTGTGTGGCGACATTCATGGCCAATTCTATGATCTGAAAGAACTATTCAAAGTGGGTGGTGATGTACCTGAAACTAATTATTTATTTATGGGTGATTTTGTAGACAGAGGGTTCTATTCTGTGGAAACTTTCTTATTACTACTTGCTTTAAAGGTAAAAAATATTATTTTACACACTTAATTCACACATCATTGATTTTTTTTTCTATTGACACCATCATTCCATCACACCTGTATTTCTAAAGGGTTGGGCAGAATCTAGGCTTAATCTTAAGTTCCATTTAAAAGGGGGCAAGTCTATTTCCATATACCAGGCACAAATCCTAACTCAAGGTGACAAATAAACATTTCTTAGAAAAACCTAATAACAATGCTCGACTGGGGACTCAAACACTGGTGGTGGCAAGACATTTCTACTTTGCCACCACCATTACAATTCTAAAATCCTTTTATTTCTTATTTACTTTAATGTTTTGTACAGATTCATAATTTTCTCTTTCATATTATTATCTAAACATAGGGTATCATCTAAGAATGTTACAGACAGCCGTTTACTTTCTAAAAATCTGTTCTTTGACGTAGCTTGGCATCCTGTTTCATACTGCTATTAAAAAAGAAAAAATATATATTACTATGTTCAGGTTCGTTATCCAGACCGCATTACCCTTATAAGAGGCAATCACGAATCCCGACAAATAACACAGGTTTATGGCTTCTATGATGAGTGTCTTCGGAAATACGGATCCATCACTGTTTGGAGGTAAATCCCAAAAAAATATCATAATTAATGCTTCTATTTAAAAGGTATGACAACACTGTACTGATGATTGAACTTATTGTTATTTGAGCCAAAGTTGTTACAGTAAACCCATTTTTATCGGCATGCATAATTATTGCTATATAGCAATAATTATTAATGACTTGTAGTTAAATGTTGCCCCAGTAGGATGTTGTTGTGTAGGGCATTTACATAAACAAATTCTCATATACACAAACACCCACCCACCCAAATCTGAATCTAGAAGAATCTTGTGAATACAGTTACAAAAATAATTGTACATTGAATACAACTTATGGTTTACTCAGGTATTGCACAGAGATATTTGACTACCTATCCCTGTCTGCGATCATTGACGGGCGAATATTTTGCGTACATGGTGGACTGAGTCCTTCTATACAGACACTTGACCAGATCCGCACCATCGATCGTAAGCAAGAAGTACCTCATGACGGACCCATGTGTGACCTGCTCTGGAGTGATCCTGAAGGTTTGTCAAAAAAAAACAACTTAATTTATAACAAGCATACATTTTAACATATGTACCTAATAACTTATATAATACTAGCTCTTCAAATGGTAATTAATGATATTTCATGAATTAAATAAGCTTTATATAAGTAATGATAAAAAATATCTAGTTAAAGAAAAAATATGATCACAGGCAAGATTATGAAGCGGCGGTAGCCTAATGGCTAGGGCGTCGGAAAAATACTTATTAATTAAGCTGTCGAGTACGAATTAGTCGACATTATTATATATATTAAAAAAAAAACAGATTTTGCAGTGTCAGAAGTCGAAAATTGTGTAACTATTGGCGCAATAAGAAGGACATAAGGAACTTATCGCGCGACCCTATTCTATTATACTAAACGGTTGAGAAACAATGATGTAGACAATGTATTTCTTATATTGATAACTCCAGATACACAAGGCTGGGGCGTGTCCCCTCGCGGCGCGGGCTACCTCTTCGGTTCTGATGTGGTGGCTCAGTTCAACGTGTCAAACGACATCGACATGATCTGCCGCGCGCATCAACTCGTCATGGAAGGCTATAAGTGGCATTTTAACGAGACTGTGCTCACTGTGTGGTCGGCGCCTAACTACTGTTATAGGTAATCATATTTTTGTTTAATAGTAACAATAAGCTGATCGTCATTTCTGTTCTAAGGATAAGCTTTAGTATGTGCTAGGTATCAAATCAGATATTATATAGAAATTTTGATTGTCTAGCTAGCTGATGACGGTAGTCATGCAATTATTTGTCATTAATCATGATAAGTTGTCTACTCATTTTCTGTCCACCACACTGCCCTTGTACAGTTCATCAAGTAAATCTCTCAGGTATGCAAATTCCCTCATAGTGTTTTCCTTCACCATTTCTGCGTCTAGTGGTCATATCACTAGGCTATCGCTCCTAGTATTAGACATTTGATTGATTGATAATTGTGTACACAGATGCGGCAATGTAGCTGCAATATTAGAACTAAATGAAAACCTCCAGAGAGAATTCACAATATTCGAGGCGGCGCCTCAGGAGTCCCGAGGCGTGCCTTCTAAGAAACCGCAGGCCGACTACTTCTTATAATGTTGCATACAATAGACAATTGTCACATAAGAAAGCGACCCAACTAGTATTATGTATGGTTTTATTGTAGTGACATAACATTTCAATGTGGAGATAATTTAATAGTGATCTTAAGACTGGTGTTGAACTGTAAGTTGAATGTGTTTATTTTAAGTCATTGAATATGTGTTTAATTGATTTGCTGACCCTTGATCGCCTCGCAATTTTATACACATCGGATCTCCAAGTAATGCGATTCAAAATAATTTTGTATACGAATATGACACACTCACACATTACTTTATACCAAAAAATCTTCGCATGTGGATGTTACGCGACATCCTAGAGGTTTAAATTTACAATCAATGGTTTAGTACAAACTTTCAAGTTCCCAAGCTGAATGTTAGTTAAATCCTTTTCTCAGATAATTAATTTATAATGTAAGTTTGACTAAGTGTAATTTAATCCATTTGTTACTGTTAACAATTTGCAAATAAGAATTTAAATAACAGGCATTTCTATTGATTTGTAATAGCCTTAGGTAAAGCTTGATGGCATTTTACCATTTGTAAACTATGCCATTGATTAATTTAATATTATTGTTCATTTGAATTAGCAGGAAAACAGTTTTTTAATCAATGTTATTATTGTGCGTATTAATGACACTTTAACATGAGTATATAAATGGAATGAGTATAATAAACTGATTATTATTCATTTGTAACATGTACGAGTATGCACGGGTACACATAAACTATAAAAAACCAGTATAGGCTGGCCTTAAATTGTATGGAAAATATTTACATTTGGAGGTCAGTCTAAAATGGATTTGTATAGGTCAAGCATCCTAGATGAATGTTAATTTCCTCATTTTTAAATTAAAACATTTATCTGGTCAGAAAGTATTCTTTAATAAATATATGAACCTATGATTAAACAGTAATAATTTGTGGCCCTCTAGCGCGTACTTCCAAGATGTTCATAATTTTAATCAGGTTCATAATGAGATTTGTGATCATTAAACACTGCCGTAATTATTATATTAAATTAGGATTATAAAATATTATGTAGGTACCTAATGCACTCAAAAGATGACACCGTTTCGTAATTTAGAAATATTGTTAATTATCTTTACAAATTAATATAGAAACGGAAATAAGGAAAATTTAAAATTTTGTATCAAATGTCTCAACACATTAAAATAATTCTAGAATGTATTAATTTACAATTTAAAATTCCATATTATATATTGTTTAAAACCCTTACATCCCTTAAATTAAATCATTTTTGTTTGGTAGATTAATGTCTAAAAGTTCTAATATTATGTAAGTCTAGATGTGAATACAAAACAAATTATATTTGTATTTTATGCACATTGCATATTTTATATCACTCGTAGTTTTGAGAGGAAGTATTAAAAGAAATAAATAATTTATCAACTTAGTTCCATGCATTGAAATGAATAGAGAAAGCTTTCCAACAACATTAGGATTATTTACATAGACAAAAAAAATTACCTACTAGAATATGATCTCAGTTTTTTTCATTGATTGACTAATAAGTGCAAGGTACGCGTTTTCCACCATGAATTGACATATTTTTTGTGATAGCTGTAATAAAGAATGGATATGTGATTATTGTAAAACTAACATAGCTTGGAACTACTTTTATCCAATCCTTTAATGTTTGGGGTGATAGCTAGACTACCCATAATAATTGATGTAGTATGGTGGCATAATATTAAGTTGCCAAGACATACCAATTTATATTTAGTGGTGTCCATAAAACATTGTTAAATCAACCATAAAAAATGATGATCACTCACCAGTCATAAAATGTTCATTAACTTCGTTTTTTTTTAAATACAATTACAATGAGTTTGCTATCCATTCTGTATTGCATAATTAACCAGTTTTGTATCCCTGCATCTTTTTATATACTAGGTATTATTATTAAAATGAAATGCCATCATTACTGAATTTTATTTATAAAAATACTCTACCTACATTAAAAGAAAAACAACATTTATTTGAGGTAGCTGGATCATCACATTTAAAATCATTAGGGTATACTAATTGGGACTCTTTGTTATTGCTCTACATAATTCTGGTAATATATCACCACACTTGGTGGACACTTTAATGTCTATAATATCATCAGCTCTGGTTGGTCCTATATTCACAAGGGCAATTTTCTTGTTTTCTGCTTTGGCTTGTAAAATTATTCTATAACTTGAGTAAACTGTCAAACTAGATCCTAATACAACTATAGCATCACTAGAGGTGACTTGACTTTTGACTAGCTCAACCCTGTCTTTTGGTACATTGTCACCGAAGAACACTATGTCTGGTTTTATTGGACCTTCACATTTTGGACAAAGAGGTGATCTGAATTTATCAACTTGTTCCTGAAATTATAAAAAAAGACTTAGTTCTCAAGGTTTTTAGAATAATTATCTCAATTATAAACTAGCATACATACTTTGGGCAAGTCCACATCACCATCAGGCCGCACCATGGTGAGATTGCTCTCCATGTAAGGATTATTCTTTAACAGTTGTAACTGTAGCTCTTCTCTGCTTATCCCATAAGGGCAGTTTAAACATTTCACAATGTAGCCAGTGCCATGTAGTTCTATTACATTTTGAGAACCAGCCTTGTGATGTAAGCGGTCTACATTTTGTGTTACAATGGATGTCACCTTACCCACCTGTAAGTGTATAACAGGAGATTATAATCAGCAACATTTTGATAAGACTATGAGTTTAGAAAATATACCCATATGATTACTAGTTAACCTTCAAGCAATGAATTACAGACAACTTTGATTTTTATCTATCAGATGCAGTAGGTATAGCATATTGGTTTCCAAGAAATAATTAAGAAATCTATAGTATACAATTGTGGATTTTTCAAAATGGCAAGTATGCTATGGCTCCAAATATTGTATGTTTTGCATGCAAATTGAAAATAATAAATTGATTATTCAAACCACCCAAACCCATTTGATAACATACCAACATGCCTGTATTCCCTGAGAGCTTAGGCAGAGGTGTACTAATGTACACCCACGCTGCGGTATATTTAGGCCCCAAGTAATAGGGGGAGAGTCTATTGCCAGTATTCAATCAAACTGGCTAGTAATCATTTCTAGACTTAACTTTGACAAGAGTTATACATATATAAATAAATTACCTAAAAACAACACAAAAAAGATTCACTTATTCAAATGTAAAGTTAGAATGAACTAATATAAAAATGTAGGTATCTAGAGAATTAAAATAAAAGTATTATGTAAATGCACAGCTACCTGTTCTAGTTCTCTGATAGCTAAATGTGTGGCATTCGGCTGAACAGCACTGAACCTTGGCCACCCAATGAAATTCCGCGCCCAGTATCTTTGTCTAACTTTGGGGTACTTGACAAACTCTTGATATTGTATAGGCTTGTGGTTGCTGCGTGCATAAAGTCCAACTTCTTCAGATCGGTAGTCTGGTATTCCTAAAAGATTTTACTTGTGACAGTCACATTACATTGAGTAGCTCTTTTATAAGCTCACATGATCCAGCTAGGGTATGTCATAGCAGCATTTATATACCTGATTCTGTGGAAATACCAGCACCAGTCAGGATAAGTATTTTTTTGTATTTAGCTAAGAAATCTTTCAGAAGTTCAAAATCTGCTTGGTTTGGTGGCTTGTGTTTCGGAACAAACACTAAATGACGTGTGAACTGTTTGATATTGTATAAAATCATATGTCTGTGCATTTTTTACTCTTAATTGCTACAGTTTCTATAAAAAAATAAAAAATATTTAAATAGTAAAGTAGGTAATAAAAATAGTCAGGTCTCAAAGTCGGATCAAAACTTAACCAAAAGACCAAAAACAATTTTTTTTTTTTTTTAATGGCAATTTGAAAAACAACAATAGTTTACATTATTGAATTATTCTTGCTTGACAAGTTGACATTGACAAACTAGAGAGTATCAATTGGGTATCAATGTTATGAAATCATTAATTCTTTCTTAAAATTGAATATTTATTCTTTTTTTCTTTCTAGCCCATTTCGTCCCGCTGCTGGGCAAAAGCCTCCCTTCCCTCTTTCCAAGCCGACCTATCTATACTTTTAGTGACCCAATCTTTCACCAGTCAAGTTCATCGCGCCACCTCCGTCTGGGCCAACCGCGCTGTCGCTTCGTTAATTTCGTGTGGGATCCAAAGGATCGTAGTTTTTGCCCAAAAAAAATCGATTATTATTTAATAAAAAGCATTTTTTATGAGCGCATTAAAAAACGATTATTTATTTATCGATTATTTTATTTGAAGCGTCTCCTTTTTCGACTTTTTCTACTGGCACCTAAATAACAAGGCAACACTGCTACCCAGTCCATTTGACGGAGTGGGGGGGGGGGTGTTTCGTTAGTATTTTGCAAATTGTTCGTAGATAACTATGGAGTGTAGAAAGAAAGGAGGACCATCTCAGTGTATTAAAAAGTGTCCATTGAAAGGGAGCAAATTAAGGTGGCGCTGTAGTAGCAAGTGGAAGAATTTTAAAAAGAGCGCCACAAATTATTAGAGTAGGTTACTAAATTAAAAAAGGAAAGAAAATTTAAATAGTTAATAAAAATTTATTATACATACTGTTGGTCGAAAAAAAGATCTAGGTTGAGACGTATCAATTCCTTTACTTTTCAATTTTCGTCCACTTGGACAACTTTTCACTGAACAAAGTTTTCCCATTGCGTCTATATTTGTTCTTTTTGTATAAACAACAATAAAATCATTAAAATAACAAAAATGTATCAACGAAATTGCATAAAAAACAATTTTTCAACTCAGCACACTTCACTCTGCTGCTACATTCATATCATTTCCACTTGCTACACTAGCGCTAGTTCGGTGAGTTTTCGAACCATAATTTGCTGTATACAAGTGGACACTTTTTCGACTAATCCCCCATACAAGACGGTCCTCCTTTCTTTCTACACTCCATATAGTTAACATACATTGCATTATCAAAAAAAACGAT